>BMAO01032122.1:0-20163 GCA_019973975.1 Trichonephila clavata
CATTATACTATTCTCTACTCAGTATCCGTTTATCAATAATCGTTTTTGGTCATTTATATTATAGAAAATAATCTTATTTTGAGAGTAAATCATTAAAATTAAGTCCTTATTCTATTTTTTAAATTAATCCCCTTTGTGACAAAATTAAATTTGAGACTTTTTTCAAATTATTTTTATCCTTATCTACGTACCATAGAACTGCTTTTTTTCGCATATGTAAGCTCTGATTAATAATATTTTCTCCCGCTATGTAACCATGATCTAACTTATTGGACAGTATAAAATTATTTTTTAAAAGTACTGATTAATACATAATACAGATATGTCTTTTATAGTCATTTTGGAATGTACTTTTATAACACACAGCATTTCTTAAATTTCTGTATGAGCTTGTAAATATAACAGAGAATTCTCTGATGGGCCATGTTTTTTTTTTCCTTTTGTATGAGTCCTAATTACATACAAAATGTATACATTTTTCTTTGTTTTTCAAGATGTACTAAGTACCTAATGCTATTTCTCTTCAGTTTAAGAAATACAACTGTAATACACATCGAAAAAAGAATTACGTTTCTTTAATCTTATCTTAATTTAACCTTACCAACCCCATTGGCTACATGTAATTCATTTGAAATGTAATGTACCAAGTGATATAAACAAAGAAAAGTAGAGGAAACTCCCTATAAATTGAAGGACAGAGTGAAATAGGCGTGTCCAGAACTTGTTTAACTAGCTGTCAACATATAACAGTGAAGAGGCGGGGTGTGTGTCCCGTTATTCAAACATACCTCCATCCTTACACCCAATCAAATTAGGACACGATGGACCTTTTCAACGAAGGGTTACACTTCGTAATATTTGTCAGCTGCAACTTTAATTTTAACTGTATAACAAGATAAAGAAGTTTTTAAAATACTACTTCAATTTTATAGTTGAAGGCAATGCTATTTTGAATTATTTTTAGAAATAAATGGATTCATTTCGTTGTGTTGGTAAATACCGATGAGTTATTTTCATCATTTATCTTTATTTTGAAGAAAAACGGATACTGAAAACTTAACATTAGAATAAAGAAAAAGTATATAATACACAAAAAATTTTGGATTTTATTCCAAAATATATTACTAAAAAGATCCTAAATAGACTTACTATTTTTTTGCTTGGAATAAGTATTTTTCTTTATTATTATTCGATAGCAGTGCTACTGAGGGGGAAAAAATCATTTGTGTGAAATTTTATTCAATTATTCTTCATGATTTAAGTTCTTTTGACACACAAACACTTTCCGTAAAATCCGGCGTATAACGCGCACTTTGAACATAAAAAATAAGATCGATATTTAAGGGTGCGGTATGAAAATATACTTTATAAGCCCGGTATGAAAATGAAAGCTTTAAAAATAAAATTTTTAAAAAAGCATAAAAAAATTAGACTTCTACAATATCGAAACACTGTTAAATGAGTTACTTTATACATATATGGAAATACTGTTTATTTAAAAGAAATGACGTTTTTTATGAACTAACAGGGTTGTAGGTCTAAAAGTATGCTATTTTTTTCTAAAGCTTAGAATATACTGGAATATATTACTTCAAAACATAAGAGCGTTGTGCATGTACATTTCAGGTTCCTTCATAAAAAAAGGGATGGGTGTTATACGGTGGATATACCTAAAAATTAAAAATTGCAGCTTCAAACTATAGGTGCGCGTTGTACGGCGTTGCGTATTATACGCCGGATTTTACGTATATATATTAAATGTCCTGAAGATTGAGTATTTATCAACACTGCACTGTACAGCAACGGAAAGGCTGTTGGCGACCTATCACGTGATTACCACGGTCAAGCGAGGAGGGCGACACCTGACCCCATCCTCTCTCCAAACTAACACACCACGCCTTCCTCAAAATTTCAACCCTCCACAAATTTAACATACATCACCCCCTTTACACGGTGGGTATTCACTAACATCAGGACTCGAAGCAGTGTGATTCTACAGAGCTGGCCATGATTTCAAGTGATCATGACCACTATTGCAACCACCCCTGAAGATTTGATAATTCTGTTATATGATTTAAATAACTTTTCAAGATTCTAATTATGACTCGTGAATCTTTACAAAACACCTTCTTATCTTTACACCACTCACTCGTAATTTCCGATAAAAAAAAGTGGCATATTCCCCCAAAATTACTTTACAGCAATTATTACTTGTACAAAAACATATTTTTATTTTTAAAACATTTCTTATTTGATGCGAAATATCTTTTATGAGAGTTATAACGAATTTAACGCTGGAATTTCGAAAAAAATTTCTATTGTATTTATATTTTTTTTTTTTTTTGCTAAAAAGTTTTATTTTCCCCCATTTCCTTTTCTCTGTTCTAAATATTTTTTATCCCCTCAATATTTTTTGTTACCTATTCCCTTTTTATATTTTAAAAATTCTTCATCCCTTTACTGTCTACATCTACATAATGAATGTAACCTTTATTTTTATTTAATCTTGTAATAAATCCTCAAAATAAGATAATTTATTTCTATGACAAATATGTTTCCAAAAAAGAACATTTCTTAATCTAAATTAAATGTTTTCATTTACAAATAATTTGCAAATTACCATATTTATGCTTCAAATTAAGACTAATAAGTGTAATTTGCTGACGTAAGATATATTTCCAATTTTTTTACATAACATATTAAATGCTCGTTTTGATTTTATAGAAATATACTGCAAGTTCCAGATAATACAAAAACAAGTTTTGAGCAATAATGCAATACTAGGTAATCTGCAATTAATTTGGGAATTTTTAAGAATTTCCTTTGAAAAATTAATTTTTAATGCCTTGTCTCATTATAGGATTTACGCTGCTTATTCCTTCAAAGCTAATTTAGTATCTCTATCAATTTTAATATCGAAATACTCTGAAGCTTGTTAATTACTCCGACACTTTTAATTAACATTTTCTAGGATTTTTTTGCGAAAATAAGAAGTATTGATCGTAATTATCTAAGCAGTTCCGGAATAAGAAAGCGAAACATGGCGTGAAAGGTAACATGCTAATATTATTTATTTTTTGCCATTTTTGCTGATTAAGCCGAATAAAAAAATATGATAAAATGATAGTGCCATTTTATATAATTTTACCCTTTTCCTTTTAGGGTAGCTGTTTTAGATTCGTAAATTGCTTACCATATTCAATAATCAAAAATATTTTAGTTCGAAATGTGTGGCCACTGGAATGCAGTAGTAGCGTTCTAGGTAGCGAGATAGACCACAAAGTACAATTATTTTTTATTCTAGTTTTAAGCTATCAGATACTTTATATCGTCGTCTTTTAGACTCTTTCCCTGCAGTCTAAAACTGGATCTCACAACGTCTAAGATACACAATAATAGTAAAGCAGAATTCACTTTTAACTTTCTTGTAGGCTTCTCACTGGTATCGCTGATTACCCGGTCATCTTCTAATCTTAGTCTTTAAACCTTTTGTGGTCGGGGCTCTCTCACTCCCTTTCAATTTCTGAGTGGAAGGAACATGATTTTGCACACAGCACCCTAACACTTGGTGCCAACCACCATTGGTTCTTTCGGGTCAAAGTACCATCTGGTCCCAGAAACTATTGTTGCCACATGTCGAAAATTATATGGATGAGACCTAAATTGACGTCACCGACGCAAAGACAACATGTTACTCCGACGCATTATTTGCATATCCTTGTTTCAAGGCAACGAGGCCTCCTGGTGGGCCCTCCTACACATACATGTGTTATATTGGGGATTGAACCCGCGATCTATGTATCCGAAGCCAAGTAACATGACCACTAGACAAAAGTGATCACCTCTGTCCGGAGGCTGTTACGGGCTTATATAGAAAACCCACTACACTACTCCCCCACCAGTTAGTCGGTGGATAGGTGAGCGAACAAGATATTTGTTATGGCAAGCGTGTGAGTTGTTGTATTGCGTCAAGTGGTTGACAACTTTGGTTGATGCGTCAAGTGGTTTGACGACTTTGTTGATGCGTCAAGTGGTTTGAGACTTCTGGTTGATGCGTCAAGCAGATCTGACGACTTTGGTTGATGCGTCATGTCGGTCTGACAACTTTGATTGTTCTTGTTGCTGGTAGATGGCACCACGACAGATCAAAAGTGTTTGCGTTTTTTCTTTTCAGCCAGGGTCACCAATATCGGGGATTGAGCCCGCGATCTATGGATCCGAAGCCAAGTAACATGACTACTAGAAAAAGTGATCACCTTTGTCCGGAGGCTGTTACTTTGATTGTTCTTGTTGCGGGTAGATGGCACCACGACAGATCAAAAGGTTTTGCGTTTTTTCTTTTCAGCCAGGGTCACCAATATCGGGGATTGAGCCCGCGATCTATGGATCCGAAGCCAAGTAACATGACTACTAGAAAAAGTGATCACCTCTGTCCGGAGGCTGTTACTGGCTTTTTGTAACCGCTACATGTTACACGGCCACGTGTCAGATGGAACAAAAGAATGGACAGCTGTTGAAACAGGTGTCTTATTTTATAGTCCTTTTGAAGGAGAGGGCATATGGCGCTCTTCTGCCAAGGGTGAGGGGATGAAAAGAGGATTAAAAAAAGACGGTTAGCTAAGAAGCGACTTTACACTGCAGTAGCTGGTGGTAGTGGTCACGAATTGCAGGCTGAGTATCACAGGTTCCAGTGTTGGTGCCACTGAAAACCACCATGTAGAGAGGCCGCTGCGTGTTTAATCTGTCAAGACTCAATGTCCTCCCCTTGGTGTAATAGTTAGGACAGTGGGGTGCAAGTTTAAAAGATCCTTGTCAACTTACAAAGGTTCAAAATTACGAGATCCGTCACCGATTGACCTCGTGTTACTTTATAGTGCGATGTAAATATTACTCTCACACATTCAATTTCTATATTCATACTCATTATTATTATTAAAAATCAGCTTATATTATCCATAAGTATTGATTTAACCTTAGAATATCACCTCACGAAAATCAGTAAGAAAACTGATTTTCAATATTTATTCGAAAGTATACTATGGCTTTTTGCTTCTAATAAAATTTAAGTTTTCACTAACTAAATATTTTTAGCAATTCAAAATTGTGCTGCTAGTAAGAAATATTTAAAAGTAAAGGTAGAAGAAGAGTTCAAAAATGTAAATTACAACACAAACGGAACATTTTGGAAAATTGTCATTTTTAACATCATGGAGATAGAGAAAACCTGCGTGAATGACCTCTTAAAAACATGTTTGAATATAAAAAAAATCCTTGATGTTACCCTTTCTATGTAGACCTAGAATTTTCCGATTCACTGTTTTATTTTCAAATAACTGCTTTCTATGAAGAAAAAAAATCGATACCTGTTTTTTTAAAAACGTTTTATTACGAAATTTATCGCGTAAACAATTTCACATATCTGACATAATACAGAATGGCACTTATTTTAATATCGGAATTCGATATTTTGCGCAAGCTTTTATATTATTAAAGTTCATCAATATATACAAGAAAAAGCCTGAGTGTATGAATAGTGGTGGAAATTAGAAATAAAATGAGAAGGGGGGGGGCAGTTAAAAAGTAATAACTTCTTACAATTTTGCAATTCGTAATAATATTGTTACAAAATACAATGAATTTCCATTTAAAAAATTTATTTTTTGTCACAAAAAGCTTATTTAAATTCTAGCAAAGAAAATAACTGGAATAAATTTTATTCTCTGAGTTGTTAAAACAGAATATATTTATTTAACACATTTTATACTTCGAGTATTGATTCTTCATTTTATATTTACTTGACGTTCATCATTGGTTAACAGTTTTATTGTAGTATTGCTGTAATAAATTGAGAATAATATATAGCCTATGTATCAGAAAATAAATTGTTGTCTTAAGTATTCTATTTAAAAGTAAATAAATAAATAAACATCTAGATTTTTTTTCAAATGAATAATAAATCATGTTTATAAAAATTTAAGTTCTCCTTTAAGCAACGGTTTTGTAATTTAATACACTTTCAATACAAATCATATACATGATTAATGTATTAGGTTTTCATTTTTAGTGTCTTACAGAATAAACAATTTTTGTTATATATAAGTTCCCTATATTTATGTGTAATACGTATACGGAAGGTTCTAATGATTCGAACTGTTTTACATACTGTGTAGTAAAATGAAATATATTATTCATATATCATGATCTATTGTAATAGAACATATTTTGTGAGACATTTTGCTGTAAACAATAAAAAATGTGTGTATGTGAGATATATGTATAAATGATTATAATTAGATTTGAATGCATGCAGAATGACTATTCAAAATTGTTAAAATATCACTTGCATTAATATTTCATTTTATGCATTCTCATTCCCAGCAAGATAAATTGCAGGGAGTTATCTAAAGTATTGTTGAGATAGCAAACATTTATACATGCAATCTTTAAAGTACAAAAGATATTAACGCTCCCATTATTTAGGTATAATGCGCCTTTTACCTGATTATTTCCGTAAGAGTGAGGAATATTACAAATAATAAGAACTTCTCAAGCTTAATCTAGGTAAGGAGTACATGAAAAAAAATCATCAGTGTTTACAAACTCTGTATTATATATCACGCAATATAAAATAATTATTCAAGCTTTTTATTTCCTATTTGTTATTTGCAAAGAGAGATTTTAAAGGAAAAAGAAAAAAATATTTTTATTGAGAAATATATATTCATCCAAAAAACTACATTGAAACAATCCTTTATTACTAGTGAACGTGGTAGCCATGTGACCATGGTCAAGAGCCGGTAGCCATTCATGGTTATGGTAGGAGCTGTTGGCCATGGTCAGGAGCTGTTGTTCATGGTCAGGAGCTCGCAGCCAGCGTGCCATGAGTTTGATCACTAGTGACATTGAAGACCCGCAATGTAGAAGGACTGATACACGCTTTCCCGTTGAGAGAGGGTGTTCCAGCACAGGTGTTTTCCTTGTCTCTAGTCTTTGTTTCAAATTACGAGATACAACACTACTAGCCCTTGGGTTGCTTTATAGTGAGACGTTAATAAACACGCATTTCTTAACGAATGTTTAGTAGATAACATGCAAATTATCTAGGTAATCTGCAGATTAACTTGTTGAAGAAGCGAAAAAACAGTCCGCACTATAACACATGTTTTATCTAAAGCTTAGACCTAGTTTATCTAAAAATCAATGAAACAACGCACACACATTATCTGATTTCCACTTTCGGATGGCAGTATGCATAATTGCAATAGTTCAAAGAGAACAATAGATCGAAACACGTTTTCAAAAATAAAAGCGACCCAATGAACCGTACAAAAAAGTAAAACTAGCTGTAAAGTTCATATATGGCATTAATATTAGAAATACCAGCATGTGTATTAACCCTTTTTTAATGAATGAACTTTCCTTTTTTCCCCTCGTCAAAATACCTAATTTCTCACGACATGCAAATAGTAACCTCCAGAGGGAATACTGTACCGCTTTGTTCTATTTAACAAGCTTAGCGTCATGTGTTAAAAAAATGTACATTTAGGGGTTAGGAAGGGATGTGGATGCATCACGCGATATGACCGTTATCAGACGATTTTATTCACGAAATAGTAATTACATCTACACCAAGGAAAAGACTTTTTCAACCGGTTGATGTGTTGTTGTGCATTGTCCATAATGATCCATGATTATATAACATTCGCATGTTGAAGAAAATTGAGGTAAAAATAAGTTATATTTTGGGTAATAAATGTTCAATAATTGCTTTTATGTAAATAAATTCCAATAACATCTAATAGAGCAGCCAGTATAGTAAGATAAGCTTGTACCTGCACGCAAATTTAGAATGGAACACTATGATGATAATATTGTCATAATGTTAGTTATTCTTATTGTGTAAATGTTTAAAGCCTTTTTTTACACTGAGTTTAAAATGTGCGTGATTTAATAACGTTACTGGTTTATGTCTAATGCTAATTCAAATTTGCACATACAACCAAGTTGTATTTTCTTCACTTATATTATTTTCATTTCATGTAGCAGATAAATATTGTTGAAACATTTTGTATATATTCTTACAGTTTTATGTAAATCTGCATTATTTTGCTAGTATGTTATTCATAAATTGAGGGAATTGTTTTATTATTTAATCAATTATCAGGGAATGTGAAATCGATTTTTTAAATTTAATATTTAAAAATATTTTAGCATGTAGCAGAATCAGTGTGGTTTATAAATAAATCATTCTTTATCCAGGTACTAAGAATATTTTGTGGGCTTTTACACATAAATATGAAACCAATCAATTCACAATATATTAAAATCAGTATAAATATACATAGAGGAGAGTCGGATTTTAAAGAATCGCTGATAATAGGGAATATACCGAAGTTTTGATTATGCTTGTAGGTACTAATGCGTGGGAAAACATTGACCTATTGAAGAAAGGCTCACGATGTATTGTAGTGAGAGTCGACTACTTGTTGTTGTCATACCACTCACTACAAAATGAAATTTTCTTTTTGCCATTTTCAAAAGTTTTTGGAGTAAACTTTTAAACGTTTTAACTTATTAGTACACATGTGAGTGGGACATTAAAGCGAAGCATAATGCATACTAAAATAATTGTAGTTTGTAATACTGAGGTGTTTTTTTTTTAGCTGAAAAAAATATTTTGTACTTCAGTTTAAAGGTTACTTTTTCAAGATGGCGTGTTGAGTATTATAGAATATTTAGTATTCCATAATACCAGAGGTAATTTTAGTGAAGAATTATATGTGTGCTTTTATAAATAGACTCGAATCAAAAATGTCTTTCAAGTATTCTTAAAAATATTGCCTTTATATTTTAAAATAACTAAGTTTTTATGGTTTTAATTAGTTTTCCAATAGTTTAAACCACCTATTTCATATTACCCGATTGTTCCAAAATACTCACCATTTATCATTTTTCTTTAAAATAATTTTTATTACAGAAAATAAATATTTTTTGATAAATTATAATTTTTTACGATCGCATCCATGATGATTTTTTTGAATATTTTTTATCAAAAACTGGTTAAGTTATTTTTAGAAATGTAAATGGTATTCCATTATACCAGACTCTCATCTACAGTTTCTCTAGATACCCTGAACTAGGAATGTTTTTTAAAATATATTTTAATTTCAACTAGGCGTCTGAAGTCAAACTTTCGAATTACAGTGATTTGTTTCACTGTTTCTACATAAATCTGTGTTATGCACATTTAAATGCAAAAGATTATTATTTTTGGAAAAAATATCTGATCCTAAAGATTGTTCCATGATCTTTTACATTACTTCAGAAATGAACAGTTCAAGATTCCTCTTGAAGGATTTGACATTTTGGTCCTTAGGTGTATTCAATGATCTATCATGAGTCCTATTACTCCACAGAATAAAATCAACAGAGTACTAGATTCACATCTAGAAAGATCCATTATCCTTTCAGCATGTTATTGTTTGGAAATTTTTTTAGTTCTTGGGTGTATTTACTGGTTTTACATGGTGTATACTAATCCAGAAAATGAAGACAACAGTACTAGATTAATTCTTCAAGGATTAGACCCGCTTTTAGCATAGTATTGTTTGAGGAAAAATTTCTTTGTCCGTAGGTGCAAGGTCTTTCATGATTCATTCTACTCCAGAGAGAAAAATCAACAGTACTAGATTCATTCAGGACTCATTTCATTTTTTAATTTGTTATTGTGTGGAAAACAATATCCTGGTCCTCAGGTGTATTCAGTGGTATTTCTTGAGGTATATCAATTACTCTAAAAAGTAAAGACATTTACTTTTTGTACTAGATTCATCTACACTACTAGGTTCGACTTGAAAGATTCATCCTGCTTTTAATTATTTTTGTTTGGGGAAAATATATCTTAGTTCTTAGGTGTATTCAATGGTATTTCATAAGGAATTGTTGAAAAGGTAATTGTTTCAGAAAACAAAGAAACAGTACTAGATACATTTGAAAGGATTCATTCCATTTTAACATATTGTTTGAGAAAAAATATCTTCGATCTCTGGAATATACAATGGTTTTTCATGGGGTATATTAATCTAAAAAATAAAGATATGAATACTAGGTTTATCTTGAAGGATTAATCCCACTTTAGTTTTAGAAAAAATACCATGTAATTTTTTAGAACTTCGTTCAGAATGAAATTGAGTGCCAGGAAAATGTCCATAAACTGTTGATTTCAAGCAATTGCACAAATAAATTTTGTAAAACTATTTTATCACTTCCTTGATCCACATTAAGAAATCTATTCTAACTCTCAGTGCGTGCAAAAAATAGCCATACTCAACACAGCCATATTCTAAGTTGGGAACACATAAAAAATGCCCAAATACCTGTACGATCCATGAGTGAAATACTGGCGAATTCTTCGAACATTTACCTTTTTATAAATATTTGCAATTACTGTTGTTGATGTGTTTCATATGGTTGTGACATCATGCTTTTTTTGTCGTAAACTATGAATCATGCAGCTGCAGTTCATTCAGCCATTTTTATATAGTCCCGAAAAGGAATATGGCTGCTCAAAGTTTAGGCGCTATTTGGAGGAAACCCTGCATACAATAAAAGCTGTATCCGCATCTATTCCAAGTATTGTACAAAAAAATTCAGGAGAATTATACATTTAATTAAGGGCAGTTGAAATGTATTTATCTTGTATTCACATGTGTAAATTAACAAAACGAAATATATATTCCAATAAAAGGTGAAATTTATAACAACATTCCGTGTAAAAACCATTCCATGAATGCTGAATATTTTTGTCGGCAAAATGCTTATTTAATGATATATTACAGAGTTTCATGAACAGGAAGACAAACAATAGTAGTAAGATAAATACAACTACTTTCACTACCGTTCGTAGCTTTCATTTCAAAAAAGTAATTAAATTAAACCATGGTACGATTCTTTTCCTTGAAACAAAATATTCTGTTTCCTTTGGGATAGGAATTTAAATTATAAGGGAGGTTTCATGTTGTTATTTAAATTATTGTGACTTTTGTTTTAAAAATGAGAGTTTGAGCTTTAACTAAACAAATGAAACAACCAAACATGTTTTTATATTCTTTCATTTCAAATGCTCGTAGAATTGATAACACAAAAGCCTTTCGTTTTTAAAAATTTTATTTAAAAAATGAACCAATTTAACGTTTTACTAATCGAAACTTTTCTTATGCCTAGTGCTTTTAGAAGCAAATGATATTCCAATGAGTCATTTAATTCTTTGAAATTAAACAGGTGTAAAAGTTCATTAGGTTTTTTTTTTTTTTTTACCACAAAATACTAATAGTTCTTTTAAATAAAATGTGTGGTTACAAATAAATCGCAACAAACATGTTTAAAAAAATATCATTGGAAGTATGGTAAACACAATTGTAATTGTAAAGTAGTTTTTTTTTAAAATTAATTATCCAAGTAAAATCTACTGAAATTCTTTTAAAAGCGTGTCTTTGTTGTTTCTGTTCTGCTGAAGTATAAGGACTATTTACATATTATTAGGATAACTTTAAATTCTAGTAACTTCTTTCTGTTTCTAATTTCGTTGAAAACTTCATAATGTTTTAATTAATAGAATAAAAACATTCACATCGGTAATAAAAATATTGTAAAACACACATATCTATCTATACATAAGAGAAAAATGACTCACTCACTGATCACCATATCTCCGGACTTATTAGTCACACAAACTTGAAAATGGACAATCATGTTTATTTTGCAAAGTAGAGCAGTTTTTGAGGAATAGTCTCTCAAGAGCGGTTTCAAGGGTGTTATAAATAAAACAATATTTCGCGTTTGAACTATTAGGCCTACAAACATGAAATTAGGTAAGCATGTTTCTTTTGTTGAGTAAAGTTTCACTGGAAACAGATTAAAAGAAAATTGACACCCAAGGAGGAAGATATTTATACATAAAAATAATCATGTTTTTGAACTATTAGATTTATATACTTTAAATTTTTAACCATGATTCTTTTATTGAGTAAAGATTTGATTGAGTAATAACCGATTTTGCGGAGCGAGAGAAATTACTGGAAGTAAGAACTGAATATACTTCCGTTTAAAGATTTTAATTTTGTCTTTTTAATTCGAGAAGGGAGACAAAAAGAAATAAAGTTTTTTGACACAACTGAAAGCTTAGATATCAAAAACTTAAAAAAAAAAAAAAACAATATATAATCATACAATATCAGGATTTATTCAGCACACAAAGTGTATGTATGACATTGTCAAAAACTTGAAATCTCTAAAGGTTTTTGTGTGAATATTTAAAGTAATTATTATAGCTTATTACTCCTTTTATTCTTCTGCAATATAAAAAAGACAGTTTCTCTTAATTGGAGAGAAGTAGGAATTTTGAAATACTGTGGTAGCTTATAATCTTAACTCTTTTAATATAGAAAAAGGCAAAACAACGGCTTGAAGATTAATTTATTATTCCAAAAACGTGGAAGAGGTTTCTTAACGATGTGTAATCCAGAATAATATTCAGTGATTCATATTTGAAGTTGAAATTTCAGTTAATTTTGTGGCTATTACGATATATTTTATGCACTCAATTGTGGTATTTAAATTTATACATAAAAATTAAACTAAAATAACGGTAAAATGTAGGATATTCAATTTTATTAAGGATTAGTTTTTAACTTTAATATGTTACAAAGTATATATTTGAGTTTTATATTTGAGTTTGAAAAAATAGTCTAACAGGTAATATAAAAAAAAAAAGTCAATTCCTACTTAAGTCAACAAAGAACAATTTTAATTTAGTTTCTTTTTATTAAATAGTTATACATATATATATATATATATATATATATATATATAATATATATATATATATATATACATGCATATGACAGAAGCACAATATTAATAGACAAAATAGAGAAAGCGGTTTTGCTTGCAAATTTCCATTTTCATTTCTATATATGGTGTTGGACTATTTTTTTGTTACTTACTTTTCTTCATTAACTAAATTTAATTATTATAATAAAAAAGTATAGTAAAAAAACAAATCACATTTTCAGAAATCAGGCCATGCCAGGTAAGATTCGAACCCATGAACTTCGGATTAGAAGTCCAACCCACTATCCATTTAGCTACAGGGACTCAACGAACGAGTTTCCTTTCTATATATGCTGTTGGACATTTTTTTGTTTGTTACTATTTATCTATTTTTAATTAAATTAATCAATTAATATTTGAAAAAACAATATTAACATCCTGTGCCACCCACTACAAGTATTAAAAAGAATCTATTTGGACTTCAATGGATGAATAGAAAGTATTTTATTAACGATTGAAAATTTGAACAAAACATACAAATATTAATATATATATATATATATATATATATATATGTGTGTGTGTGTATGTGTGTGTGTGTGAACTTTGTACGAAACACAATGTTTTTTCTCACACGGGCCACTTCATTAGTAAAATTTAGGTCATAATTAACACACAAGCATTCATATAACTCAAACTTTTAAACATTATTATTTTTTTTGAAAATGAATTTAAAATATTACTTTATAGCTACAAAATATTTAATAAATCACCCAGCCATTCATTTGTCATCATACAACATGCGCAGTAATACCATTAGGTATATGCAGTTACAGATTAAAACATTCAACAATAGCGCCATATTCCTATTCAGAAATTAAAGGAGTTTTAAAAGTTTCAAATGCAATCGTTCCAAAATAGTAGTTTTAAACATTTTTAGTCAAAAGTTTCTAAATAGATACTGAGAAGAGTATTTAATGCATTGAAGGCAACCGTAACTTCAAATTCAAAGCAATGATCCCATTTACAAGTCTTTCCAGTTGTTTCCCCCCTTTTGAGTCAATCTATATCTGCGATTCCGCTAATGGAGCTCTAATTTTACTCAATTAACCAAACGTCTGGAAGTAATAAATATCTTTTAGGAACAAAGTGTTGATATACAAAGACATAGAGTCTAAGATTCGATAATAAAGTGTGGAAATCCTAAAAAAATTAGTGAATTCTGTGCGTTAAATCGATTGCGACGATTCGGAATTCATTCGAAGCTAATAAAATAGGATTGTTTATCACAATTTACTTGTTAGTCATGCTTAGGAAGTAGAGAGTATTTGACTGGATACCAACTTAAAGAAAACAATCAACACGTCGGTCCAATGTTCATTATCATTATCCTTTTAGGCAATATCCCCTGGAGCGTAAACCTTTTAAGTTGCATTCACTAAGGTTTCTGTGAATTGAGTTAACATTTTATTTGAGTAAATTAATTCGAGGTATTTTCTAAAAGTTTTAAGATCTCATTGATCTCGTATTGTTCGGAACTCAAACCTTCAGATAATGCGAATTGTGTTCATTGTTTAATTTTGCCATGGATTACAGACAATTCAGTTGTTTTCATTTGTATTTGCTGCAGACAATAAAGCCACATGTAATTCTGTAGTAATATATAAAGTTGATTAGTTCAAAATTTCTTAAAAGATATTGTTTCTCCGAAAGGAAATTTTCAGAAATATTTAAATGTTAATGTATAATGAAAACGTATTTGTGTATAATGATGAAACGGTTTTTTTTATTGGAAATTTCAAGTAATTAGAAGAAAAATTAATTTCCAGTTATTATTATTTTTTTATTATTTTGCATTGCATTATTTTTTTAAATTTTTTTTTTATAGAAAATAACATTTATCTCTTGCCTAGTAAAAAATAACAACTTAAAACAAGGTAATTTCAAAGCTCTAAGTCATTAAAATAAGACATTTCATTTGCGAATGTTCATTTGTTGTCGCTATCAAAGTTAGGTTGCACTTTTTCAATTTATTATTAAAAGGAATTTTAAACTGCACAAAATGTATTGAGTAACTTTTTACATTTTTTTATGTATAATAATTTCCTTGCAAACTTATGTCCAAATTTTGAATTTATTATTTAAAATTATAAAGGATAAAACTCTTTCTAGGAATATAATATGAGATAAGTTCATACTTTTGCACACATTTTGAATCAATATACACATGGAAGAAAAACGACTTACTCATTCGTCACGTGATTATTGGAGCTATTAGACATATAGACTTGAAATTTGGCAGGCATGATTCTTTTTTCAACAGAGATTAGCAAAAAATGGATTTTGTAGAAAACAAGCATTAAAATGGGTTGCGAGGGTGTTTTTGATAAAAAAAAATTACCGCTTTTGAATTAAAACGCTTGCTGACTTTAAATTAGGCAAGCATGTATTTTGTCCCACGTGGGATAACAGGGACATAAAAGATATATATTCTCCCATTTTAGAAATTCAAGCCTTGTCCGTTTGTCAAGAGACGAAAGCTTTGAGAATAATTTTGGATACAATTGGCAATTAAAAAGCTTTCCTTCATAAATTATCATAAATTCTTATAATTTTTTTAAAAACCAATGGCAGCTCCATTGTATTTATAAGCAATCTGGCTTGCTACAAATGTGAAAATGTCTTTCTACTAATTTTGGAGATATAACATTTAGTTTTAATTATATAAACGATACTATTATATGTATTAACAAAGCCTTTAAAATTAAGATTTTTTAAAAGGATAACAAGTGCTAACTGTTCTGGCGTGCGAAAGCAAAATATAGAAATATTAAATAAGGATTTGAAAATAAAAAACCTTGTAAATATCAATTTTATAATTAGTAAGTTTTTTTTTATTAATTAAACATGTTTTATTGTAAATATAAATTATATATTCTCTGGGAAGTCACATCCCTCTTCAGTTTTGTTGTTATTCAATTCCTACTATTAATTCACACTCTCCCTATATTTATTTATTTATATATCTTGTTCAAATTTTCAGTCTTTAATAAAATACTTTTGATTCATACACTCAAGTTCAAATACATTTTTATAACTTGTTGCGGGTGACACTTGATGTTAATACAGTTTTTTTTCAAATATTAATTCAATAATTAAGTTTAATTAATTATAGCTTAAGAGGCATATTTCAGTCGATATTGTTCCTCTAGATGTTAGCACCATTGGATAAAATAGATTTTATTAAATTTGTGATGGAACTTAACCTGTATAATTATATGCTAGTTAGAGGTCAGCATTAACGTCAGCATAACGTCATTTATCTTAAAACCAGTGTAAACACTGGTTTTAAGATAAATTCTTTCCAATTGTATTCAACTTTTATAAAAAAATTTAATTGCAATATAATGTGGTTAAAAAATTTTAATGTTACTTTAAAAGGCCACTTAATATTGGGATTCTATCATATGTTTTTTATATTTATATTAAATTGTAATTATTTAATGAAAAGTAACTAAAATAAAGTTTTTCTTTGTTGAGATCTAAGTAGGAATGGACTTATTTTTTTTACATGTTTTTGTTCTATAATATAAAAGTTTAGAAATCCTCTGACTGAGACTGCATTTTAAAATTTAAATGTAAATGAACTTTTCTTCAAAAAAATAAAACTTTAAATTTATAAACGCAGAACAATCGTTGCAAACTGGGTTCACAATAGCTTTTTTATTAAAGCAAGTGATATATTGCGTAAAAATAATAACGAATCGGTTTCCTCTCTTTCCTAAACATATACCAATCATATAACTTCAAACTTTTGCTAAAAATACATATAATTGCTTTTAATTTTTACTGACCTAAGCAATTAGGAACTTAAATTTTTACACCTCTCTGATTCTTCCCATTTTTCACAATAAACGCAATTCCCTATTTTCATCAATTCACACAATTGAATCCTTTATTCCATTTCCTCCACGCGGCGATTCTCTCATTTCCAAATTCATAATTCACCTCCTACTATCCAAAGCACAGCCACCCCTTACCCTTTTTGCACTGCCAACCGAAACTCAACGCTCAGGCAATAATAAATATTTCCTTGCTCCAGTACATAAAGAACGGGAAAAATTAAGCATTCGCAATCCCTTTTGCCCCATCGTAGGGATAAAATAAATATAGCCTATAATGTACGGGGACCATTAAAAGAGGGAAAGGCCTTCTTTGTTCTTCGGGAGGGAGGAGGGTATAACGCAAGGAGTGAAAATGCGGCGGCACATTCTGCTAATTATTGAAATTCGAGACTGCTGATCATTCAGCTGCTGTAGATTAGGGGGAAGGATGAAGCTTCCACATTCGTGCAATGGTTGTGGAAGAATCCATTATAAATGAGAAACATGCAAATTGAAACTTAGGTCTGTAGCTGAGCCGACAGCATCATTTATTCAAGTGAGTTCCCCGAAATATAATATTTTCAGACGGAATTAGTTTTTGCATATTTTGGTTTCTTTTTTAACTTTCTTCTTTTTTCCTTTCTATTTTTTTCTTCTTTTTGCATGTCTTTCTATCACTAGCTGCATGAAATGTCGTCTTTCTTTTCTATGGTGTAACTTTGCTTTGTATTGTTGAGCTTATAGGACGCGTGTGGTATTGGAATTGGCAATGATAGTTTTTTTTTCAATAACAGCTGGTACTGAAAGGGTTCAAGAAAGGGTTGATTTTTATTAAATTAAAATTTTTCTTGTTTTTTTTTTATTTTTGCATTTTAGTTTAGTTTCAATCGATGCGCTGTAAATTTCTAGACTTAAATATGATTGCTAATGTCTTTAATTCAAAAAATGAAATAGATTTGGCTGAAATACACACAGTTCATTCAATATTATATATAGAACAGAAAACTCGTTAATGGTATTAGAATATATTGATTTTAATTATGTTTCGAAACAAAGATAAATGAATTTTATTTATACTAAACGATGGCTATTAAAATATTGTTTCGAATTTATTTTTTATTTTGCATTGTAAAAATATTGCAAGATTTATTTTTGTCTTGTTTTCTACTATAGTTATATTAAAAATAGTAAAGCTGTTGTCTAGGTGAAAAATTACAAAAAAGGAAGATTTTTTTTCTGATTCATCAAAAAATTATTTTTCATTCACCTGTACAAATTTCAATATAGTTCAATAATGTGGCTACGGATACACTTTCTAACACACACATACATAATGTATCGAATTCATTGTGAATCTTACCATCTTCACAATATAATGTAATAATATAATGTATTCATTTTTTAGATGTATTTCATGGCAAAAGAAGTAGCCAATTCGAAAAACCAGGAATTTATTATTTATTTTAAACTTTAGGAGACAGCGATTTTTGTGCAATATTTCACTACAATTGTTCAACTTCAAGAGACAGAATTATCCGATCAAATATTCAGATAGGGAAAAATATAATCAAGTGTTCAAGCGCGGTGGAATATTATTTATATTTAGAAATAACGTAAGTGGGGTTTTAGGGAAATGTTTCAACCACTCAATAATGTCCGTGCAAGCTATTAAGATATTTCTTTTTTGGGAATCGTGAATAAATTTGTCAAAATTGAAAGTCAAATCCTTTAAACTAATAATCACGAATACACCAGTTAAAACATGGGTTTTAACTGCCGAGGAAATATTTCAAAATTCAAACCCCACCCTTTTTTCCAACAGGCACGCTTTGTTACGCGTTTTATTAGAAAAAATAAAACAGCGTGTTTTTTTACACCTAAAAATTGTTTACTTTTAGATTGAGAAAAAGAAAGAAAAACAAAGCATAAAATAATAAAATGAAAAAAAAATCTCTATAGTTACAATATAATAAATAAAACAAATTATGACTTATATCTTTTCTGTGATATATCCTGCAACATGGTTGAACACATAAACCAATATCGCATTCAAAAATATCGCACAAAAAATATCGCACAACATTCAATATCGCACCAAAAAATTTAAAAGCTCCTATTACACAAGGTAAGCGAACCTGACAGCAAATGAAGAATAGCAAAAACACACTCAAACGAAAAAACGTTTATCTATGAATTTCATCGTCCTGGAAAATATTCTTTCAAGTGTCTTTCCCATCACTTCTCCGAAATAAGTAAATTCTTTAGAAGCACTGTCAATATCATTTTATTGCATTCCAAAGACGTAGGACTAGTTTTGAACAGAGCAGCACGTTACAAAAGTCCTCCTTAGGAAGGACGAGTTTACACGTCTGGGGCACTAAAGGCACCAGCTCAACAGGATGTGTATACACGCCAGTGGCATTTAAGTGGTTAATACTTTTAATGCGAAATGAAATGAGATGCATTTAGAAATAGGATATCCAAAGCCGTAGGACTAGTTTTGAACAGAGCAACACGTTACAAAAGTCCTCCTTTGGAAAGACGAGTTTACACGTCTGGGGCACTAAAGGCACCAGCTCAGCAGGACGTGTATACACGCCCGTGGCATTTAATGGGTTAATCCTTTTAATGCGGAATGAAATGAGATGCATTTAGAAATAGGGTATTTATAAGTATGTTTTACAGAAAAAATATATAAGATTTAACTTTTTATAATTTAAAATTTAAGTTTGTTTTGTACTCAGGAATAAATAAAAAACATTTGTGTAATATATTCAATTTTGTAAACAAACTTTTCAGTTTCATTTTTTTTTTTTTTTTTTCACCAAAGCAGAATTTTCCATTATGATAATAATATGTATAGGATTTCATCATTTTGTTCTCTTGCAAGATGAAATATTCCAGCTGTTCTTATAAATAGTATCCACACATAGGAGTTATTCATGAATAATTCATTCCTACTATAATGACACTCGTGAAAAAAAATCAGTGCCAAAATTACATCCAAAAATACCTCAAAGCCACATCAACCAAATTATCATCTTACTTCGATATACAGCCAGGAAATATCCGATATCCATAATAAGCTGAAGCAGGGTTTTTTTTCCTATCTGATCACAGAAATATCAAAAGTCAAGGTTACGAAAGGGACTTATGTTTATGACACATGAGGAATTGAGGCCGGTGGCTGACTAACGAAGTATTTTGTTTCTTAACCACATCGTCCTTAATTATCCCACTACTACAGATCAGTGCCCCGAGTACTTTAAATTAGTTCTGAGTCAGTCTTCTTGGGAACTTTTGTCTTGAAAGACCTGTGGTAGTGGTATTAGCAATTGATGGTAAAGGTTCATTAAACAGGATGGAAAGTTTAAGGCTTCATTTTAACTTTAAAATGAGCTTAATGTGTCGAGAAAGCATTTAACATTGATAGGAAGGTTATTCAGTA
>BMAO01032123.1:0-11765 GCA_019973975.1 Trichonephila clavata
ACATTTTAAAAAATGCTATATTCTTTTTTTTCTTTCTGTAATTTTTGCCAAAATAATCAAAGCATGCCAAAATATTTTTCTGAGTCATTTCTTACGAGATTGGTTCTAATTTTTTCAGGCAGTGTTGTACAGTTCACTCCTGCGTAATTTACAGAACATCAGTGGCGAGCAAATGGGGTCGTATTTTGGATACTCGGTTTGCGTATCTGACGTCAATGGAGATGGGTAAGCGAGACAGACATTAACGTCTCTCTTCTTTTAAAAATTTAAAAAAAAAAAAACGTGTATTAACAGATAAATTATTTCTTCAAATGGTTTCTTTAAGAAATCCTATTTAAAGTATTACATTCAAAATACTTAATGAATTCTTGCGTCTTGTTTAAATTTGATTTATATATAAACATTTAAAAAATTTTTTTTTTTAATCCACATAATTATTTTTATAGGTTAGATGATATTGTTGTAGGAGCTCCTTTTTTCACCAATCTGAATTCGAAAGAAAGCAAATATGAAGAAGGCAGAGTTTACGTACACTATCAAGATAAAAAGGTAAATAACACAAATTGTGACGTTTGGGAAAACTAATGTAGCGTGAGAGTTAAGAGATTAAATGATTTACTTTCCTCACAGCTATTAATTACAGTATTTACATCAAAAAGAAGTTATTCATACTATTGATTATTTCAATGCTACAGAATGTTATTTGTGAGGGAGAAGGTAAGCAAAACCGATCTTTTCAGCGGACTCTCTTCTCCATTATTGGGGTGGGACGGTTCGTTTCTGACACATCGAATTCACTCTCTTGTACGTGTCCCAGCCGTTGGAGTTTCTCAAGGCCATCGGTTTCAGCGGGGTGTAAGATGAAAAGACCCCGCAATATTTAAGGGTGCACGTGTGCATAGGAACGGTGTGATGCTATCCACAAAAAAAAAAAAAGCCGATGTTGCATTTGTGGGGCGCGAAAGCGTCACAAAATCAATAATAATTAAACATTTCCTGAAAATGTACCCCCTCCCCCTAATTTGTAGACTTTTTTTCTGATCGTGATTAGAAGTTATTGCTTTATGTTTTAATATGTTGCTTTATTTTTATATTTGTATTCGACATCTGGAAACGCTAATTTGTTTTTATAATCGTTTGGTTTAATTATTTTTACCGTGGGATTTTATTCCATTTGTTTGCGAGCTTAAAAATGTTCGTCCTCTGTACTTGACGAGATTATTTTTTTTATCTATTTATTTATTTTTTGCCTTTTCTCTGATGTTATAAAGCAATGCTTGGATTCTATAAATTACAAAGTAAAACCAAAAAAAAAAAAACCCTAAAAGGAGATTTTGATTTTTTCCTCTCTGAATTATTTTGATCTGAAAAACTTAAATTTTCGGTTTAAACCATTTCGAATTCAATATGAACTATTAATTGAAATGGAGTCGTTAATGGTAGACCTCTATTTCATAGTAATAAAGTGGCCGCAGTAGCCTTGGGGGTCAAGGTATCGGATCGTGTCTGGCATGTCATGAGTTCGAGCCCAGTACCACTAAGATCCGACGTGTTGGGGAGCGATGTACGTTAAATATGCCGAGAGCTCAAACGTCCTCCCGTTGATGTGGTGTGGTAGTTAGGAGAGGGGGTACCAGCTCAGATGCCGTCCTCGTTGACCATGGTTCAAAAATTACGAGGTTCGTTGCCAAAAGCAGTCAACAGTGGGACGTTAATATTCACTTACTCATTCATAGTAATAAAAAATTGAAATTACTCGCTAATATTTTTTGAGATTCTATTCTAATTTATAAAACCCTTATCGTTTCTTCTTATTTGCAATTTTAAAAAACAAACAACATAGGGAAAAAATGAAAAAATATCAGTGCCGTACATAGACCTCTCTTATGGGGGGGGGGGTATAATTCAAAAAACACGTTGATAAAAGCGCACAGATGGCGCTCTATGGCAACGGTTCATAATCTTCCGATCGCCATGACCCCCCCCCCTCTTTATGTGTCTGACGTCGTGGACCCTTCTTGACGCAATACACATGGCTGATTGATTCAAATGTTCCTCAATAATTAATAATCCCAAGATTGCCTCTGCTAATTAAACATATTTTTTAACACTTTTTTTCTGTGTCTACTATTTTTTGAAAATATTACGTCGCGATAATGGCGACGTGGTTGCAAACAATAAAAAAAAACTGAATTAATAATCTCGTTGCAAATACATGTTCTAGTAGATTTTTCATTGGTGTGATCCAGTCTAGGATGCCTCATCTTTCTATTTTCCCAAGAGGTCTTTCAGTCTGTTAAAAAAGGAAATCTTAATATTATATTAAAAACTTTCGCGGACCCCCAGGGTCCGCAGACTACAGTTTAAGAACCGCTGCTCTATGGTAAAAATTAAAAATACGTTGGTCTATGGCGCGGGGGGAGGGATGATCCCCAACATCCCATAGACTCCCCCTTATTTACGCCACTGTATGATATATTAATCTATAAACAGAAACCATTTTGAACTAAAACTTTTCAGTATTACTTGAACAAGTTTTACAGAAGTATAATACCTATTTTTGTAATTTGAAGACTAGATTCCATACAAAGTAATCAAGAATTTTCAAAGCAAATATTTTGTGTGAGTGGTTAGTACTTTTCAAGAATAAATTTCCATTAGAAATATATTTTTTCGAAGCTATTCATCAAATAACTATAATAACTATTAGGGTGCTGGCATATCTCCTAAAATTGAGTATCCTTAGGTGTGAAGGTGCCACTATTTAAAGGTCACTGATGTAATTTTTTTTTAAAAGTACTTTGCACAAAATATGAAATCATCGTAAAAAGGTTTCAATCTGTTGCATGATATATTTTTTTTTATTTCTAATGGGCTGCGGATTAGTGTTTTACAATTGCAGACCTCGAAGGCTGGTATCTTTTTTTTAGTGCGGCATCGTATTAGGCGGATACCAATCACCGCAGGTATTTTGACGCTCAGTTTCCTCCCCAGAGGGATAGGACCTGAGCTCTGGCAATGCGAAACCGTACTTGAGGTTTAATTTTGCCGAGAGCATCCAAGCCAAACAGGCACTCAAGGTCTTTTACGTGCCTCATAATCACACGGCATGGACACGATCGATTTTCTGCATCATGAAAATACACCGACTCGGGCCGGGATCGAACCCGCAACCTTAGGGGCAGAAAACCAACATAATATACTGAAAATTTAAAGAAAAAAATTTTTTTTTTCCCCATTAATTTAGCCGTTGTTTCAATCAATACGAATTTAACTACAATTTTTGGTTGAATTTTCGAAAATTGAGATTTTGAAGTGGATAAAATCATATTATAAAACTTATTAATAACTTTAATTGGTGGTTTGTATTCAAAAGTAATAAAAATTTTACTTTATATAGCATCGAACAATTTCGCCAAATGTTATTATGTACGCGGACAAGTTTATTGTTTGTACATTCGTGGGAACAGTTTTCCCAGCTGTATATCGCAGCATTTGGGGATGGTTTTTTTTTTGATCGACGGTATAAAACGTAAGAACCAAATTTTTTCAATCAGATAGGAACCAAAGAGAGCGATGCATATAACACCCAAAACAAATAATTAATACATCTGAAGTAAAATGAATATAAAATTATAAGCGAAGTGCTCTGTTTCTAAATTGCATCTTTCTGGAAAACATTTTAAAACTCGATACATTTCTCAGATATATTCGGATTATGTATAGTAGTAGTAAACTAAACCGATATAAAATGCTCAGTTGAAAGTAAAACACTGTGTGAATATTGTAATTAATGCACTGCGTAATATTAATTTCTTTTGTTTTAATTTCGTGTAATTTTGCTTATATATCTCAAAATATGTATGTAAAAATTTATGCAGAGAAAAGCACCCTTTATTTGCTTTGAAATATAAAGGAATGCAACTTAAAATACGTTGTATGCAATAAAAATTGATTAATTTTGATAAAAAATATTTAATATGTATGTAAGCTAACATATGCTTATGTATACACACATAAAACTGTGTGTGTTCTATACTCTTTAAGTCGAATCAGATTCAGGGATGTCTTAAGGCATGGGCCAACTGGGCCCGGGCCGAGGGCCTCGTCTTTCGTGGGGGCATAGTTCCGTTCTCAACTCTGTCTTAATAAGGTCCTGATCCCGATAATTTTAGTGGTCAAATATTATCCTTCCGAAAACAGGGGATTTCAAACTGTATTTCAGCTGGCAAAAGTGGTAAAACTACATTATTATGTGATGACCGTCATACATGTTTCGGCCTAGGCTAATACCTTAAACAATCATTCAACTCATTGATTCAAAATGTGGTCATTGGTCGAGCCGGTGTGTTCCTAGGTTTTTGAGATTGTGAGTCGGGCATATTCATTTGTTTCAAATGACCGTTTGAACGAGTATTTGACAATGAATGCTATATACTGTCTTTTTTATACTGTATGTCTCTGTGCAAAAGTAGGTAGGCTTACTTTCGAACATGGGCCCAGGGTCTCAAAAATTTTAAAGCTTCCCTGGGCCCAGGGCCTCAAAAAGTCTTAAGACGTCCCTGATCAGAATACGGCATTTTAATTTCAGACGTTTTCTCTTTTGAAATATTTAATCCTTTGAATTCCGTTCTCCACAATAGCTATTTATATTAAAGTTTTTACCTTTTTAAACATCGATTTCACCTCACACATGTACATCAATACTTTTTTTCCCCATCAGCATTTCTTCGATGTCGACAGCAGGACTGTACTGGATGGTTCATATACAAAAGGTCGATTTGGATTATCCCTTGCATCGCTCAAAGATATCAACAGAATGTTTTTTTTTTTTTTATATTTGTAAAAATAACGCATGTATATGTTATGGCAATGTTTATTTTACATTATAATTACCTATCTCTTCGCTCTATTAAATTCCAGAAGAGATAATAAATTAATGGAAGTTAACAAAAGAAATCGCAGAAAAAATCATATTATTCCGTTATTATACATCCCTCACTCCCATCGCACACTTTTTTTTTTTTTTAATGAAACATTTTACTTGAAGGAGACTAGCTTCAGAAAATTTTGTTATTGCTGTCTCTCTCGCAATAATCCTACCGTTAATTATTTGTCTGTCTGGACCATCAAATGGAGGAGGAGCAGATATTGTATCCTATTCATACACTTACGCTTTTTTTCGCATCTTCGGCTTTTTTAGTGTTTACTTTACTGATAGCTGTACCTTTAATAGTAAATTAATTTTAATTTTAAGAATTTTTTTTTATTATAATAAATTTAAATACTAAGGTATTTATACTGTCGATTAATTTCGCTCAATAAAAAGGCATTGCCAGTTCAAAAATGTCGCCAAATGCAATCACGGTTACTATTGTATTCGAAAATCCGGGAAACTTCATTTCACTGTTGGCCATATATCACGACATTTGGCGACATCTTTTGATTCGATAAAATTGGTCTACGGTACAATTCGCGCACGCATAAGTACCTAAATTTTTTATGTTTTAATTCTAGGATAAATTGTTTAAATAAAATGGCATTATCGTAATTATTGGCGTATTGTTTTCGTAATTATTTATTTTTTTCTAAAAAAGATTTTTAACCACGATTGCCAGTTAATGTATTTATTTATAGTGAGTGTCAATTAAGTATATTAATTCACAAGCCAAACTTATTATTTTAGATTTCGCTGTCGGAGCTCCCTTATGCTGGAAAAGATGGGAAAGGAGTTATTTACATTTATCATGGGAGTGCTTCAGGAATAAGAGAAAAACCTTCTCAGGTAATTATTCACAAATTGAACGCGTATGTGTTTCACTTATGGCTATTGTTTTGTTCGCAGTGGGCTTTCATGTGACGTCATAACCATGTGATAAATGCAATTTTGTTATCCAATGAGAAACGCACCCCTCTAAGCTGTTTCTAATTCCTTAAATATAATTTTTATCTTGAGAACTCTTCCCCCTAACCCCCGAAAAACTTTTATTTACACAAAGAAAACATCACTGTCTTATTATTTTTCAAACTTTTAGTGTTCCTTAAGATAATTGATTTACTTTAAAACTGAAGAAAAATAATATGTATTTCGTATGCATAGGTTATAACTCCGGAGGAATTTCCTAACGTCGATCTGAATACTTTGGGTTTTGCTGTTTCTGGATCAATGGACATGGATTCTAACGAGTATCCAGGTAATATAAGCTCTGCGATAGCTGATTTTTTTTTTAAAAAAATGGATTCGTGTTTATTTTTATAAACGTTTTATTTTAATTAAAACATTTTCATTTTTTCAGATATCGTAATTGGAGCATATGATTCCGAGCGTGCTATTTTCATGAGGTAAGTACATGATTTTGCCAAACAAACACTACACAATATAAATATAGTGAAAGTATTAGTTAAGTTTTACGTTTGATTTCACATTAATCATTTGTTCATATTATTTAATTGGTGTTATAATTTAAATGTTTTAATTTGCTTTGAGTATAAGGTCCTTGTAAGCTGGGGGAAAAGCAAAAAAAATCAAGCAATCTTAAACAAAAATATCAAATCACATGTAACATACATGAAAACTTTGCATAGAACACATTCTTTGAAATTGTTCGCAGAGTGTAACGCAGCAGGCCTCCTCGTGGGTTATCCCAAATTCAGCTGTAACTTTGCCACTTCTCCAGTATTTTTCGAATTGTGTCATTGCTGGAAATGGGCATGCTAACAAAGCATAAGGATATCAAAAAGTAAAAGATAATGAAGCGATAAACATGAAAAAGATGATAATTAATAATTGAAAGCAGTTCATACATAATGATGTTACTCTATACTGTGCAAACGATTTCATTAATTTACAGTACTAATTTGCCAAAAGGATGAGTGGTCCTTGATGCCGCAAAATAGAAATGACAGATGGTCAACGCATACCACTATTCTTTTCTTACGACTGCAGGCCATAACACGGTGGGTACATAGGGGGGGATAGTTGGAAGACTATTCAAACAGCAAAAATAAAGAAAGGGAAAGAGTAAGAGTTAAGGAATCCCTCCTGAAACAAAAGGAAAAAGGTAAGATTTGAGGAAGTGCTCTGAAAATAGGGGAAGCCTTAGCTATTAAAGTGCTAGGGCTCTGATGAGTTAAACGGCCCCGGACTGTATGACGGTCCCAATTCTACCGATTGTATCATCTGACTGTACTCCCTGTGACTCTGGTCAGCCTATACAGCTGAAGATTTGGAACGTGTGCCCTGTATTAAAAAGTTTCAATTGTATTGTCGAAAAATATTTGGAGAGTA
The DNA here is from genome assembly GCA_019973975.1 of Trichonephila clavata. Lineage (NCBI taxonomy): Eukaryota > Metazoa > Arthropoda > Arachnida > Araneae > Nephilidae > Trichonephila > Trichonephila clavata. The sequence goes on from BMAO01032123.1 coordinate 7,289, forward strand.
CGTGTATTAATGTCATAGGTGTTGTTTGTAATGTGTGGCATTTGTAAATTAAAAGGTGAAATTGTTCGCAATAGACAATATCAAATTGATGCGACCCACAGTTTAAATTATATTTTTAATGTTTTCTTCTGAATTCATTCTATAATGCACTTTTTAGGTCTCGTCCAGTTGTAAATATTACATCCAGCATGAAACTTAGTAAAGATGTATTGAGCCTCGAAGACAAGACTTGTACTTTGAAAGATAAGACAAAAGTTGCTTGGTAATTTTTTCCCTCATTGTTTCAAATGTATTCATTTCTTTCTATAACAATTTACAATTTAAAAAAGTCTTTAATTTTTTTTTTATTTTTTTTTTTTTTACTAATACAATTTTATTTTTGTTTTAGTGTTGATGCAACTTTGTGTTTGAAATACAACGGAATTGGAGTAGCACCGGAAATAGGTACGTAAATTATTGATATATTTATTAATAAATATTTTATTTTGCTTCTATTCATGAAGCATAAATTTGTGGAACGTTGGACATTAATGATTAAAATAAACAGAGTAGATTTGGATTGGTTTCAATAAAGTTTGCTTTTTAGTGCAACAATTATTTATTAATTTATGTTAAGACAGACAAAGACAGCAAATCTTCACAAAAATTAAGGACAATGAACATGGATGGTTTTTCATAGTGACCACATTCTTTCCTCACTTGGCCTGTACTGATGTTCAGTGACCCCTAGAGGGCGCGCCTGTTTGCTTGGAATAGTCTTTTGCAGTTATTTATGACGAGCGGTTATATAAACAAATATTTACTATGTCCAGTGATCCCTTATTTTTCTTTAAAACTTAACAAGTAAATTTGGTACTTAAGTATTATCGCAACCTATTGGCGACATTATATGAAACGAAGCACATGATTGCTAATTCAGCTCATACCAACATACATGAAATTGGGGTTGCAACTTGGTGAGTTATCTGAATGTTGACGAATTGTTGCGATAATACGTAAGTACGTAAATTGTTTTGAATAAATAAAAGCACTTTAATCTCATTTTCAAACAAATATATTGTACACCAGTGTACATTTTAGAATTTTTTGCAGAATAAGGGAAAGCTTCTTCTTACCTTTTGGTTCTGAACTAGAGTTCAGCGCACGTATTTGTTTATCTTTGGGTAAACTATCAATAAAAGAGTGACATATCCTCATAGTGTATAAGGAATATTGATGGGCAAAAAAAAATTGTTTACAGTTCCGTTCATCGTTGAAGAAAGTCGTGCTTTGACCCGAAATATATTTTTAAACCTTTTTAAATTTGTAATGAACTTTAAATGCATTTTCTTTTCATGAATTTGAAAAATAAAGGCATTTATTACATTAAGAAATGTTTTTCATCTCTCTCTCTCCTTATACATATTGTAAAATCCGGCGTATAACACGCACTTTTAACATAAAAAATAAGATTGAAATTATAGTTGCATGTTATATGTCAGGTTTTCTTCGTAAAAAAGGCGGTGCGCGTTATATGGCAAATATACCTTGTGACGGATCTATACGCGTCCTTCCATCAAACCTCTTGGGAAATCTTTGGGTCAGTGGCGCACACAAATTGTTAATTGGAAGTCCTTTTTTAAATTTGACGTTATATATATATATCAAGGGCTTTGGGGGTGTCTGGGCCCCCACCCCCAAAGCCCTTGAGTTTTTTCGATTGATGATAATTCTATATATATATAAAACGTAAAATTTAATTAAGTACTTGTAATTTATTTTATTAATTAATGCTAATTATTAATTCAATAATTTCTTTTTACTGTTTTTTGTTAACAAAATCGACAACATCAGAAAAATCGATTGTTGTCTTGAGGTATGATACGAGTTCGGGGACTTTCGACCACGGACACCCCCGTTGAAAATTTTTTGTTTGAGCTACTGCTTTGGGCTATTAATATCAACAACCCTTTCTGAAGAAGAAACCGTAATATGCAGAGATCAAGTCTATTATATATAGTATAGTTTGCTTGCTAGTAAGAGAGAGAGAGATGGATAGAGGAGAACTAATGTTTAATTGAAGTTGCCAGGAGATTGAAATATTAAGAAGTAGAAGATAGGAAGAATATCTACAGATCAGATATTAGTCATATTTATAGATAACGCGTTTTGGGCTTTAAATTGTTGAAGAGATTTAAGTGACAATTAGTCACATAGCTACAGTGTAAATCATTTATTAAACTAGAAGATTGATTCATAAAAAGTGGATCAATTGATTAGAAGCATTCTCCGAACTCGCGACTCTCGTTGCAAAACCCCTGCACTTTTCTGGGAAACATCTCAACCTGATTGGTTATTTGAATTTTATCTGTGTTAATCAGTGTGCAGAATAAATAATTAAAAAGTATCACGTCGAATCGTTCTTCATTTTCTCCCACACTGTTAGCCGGGTCCGAGAGTAGTTAATTTTTAGGTTACAACCTAAAAATTAAAAATTGCAGCTTGAAAGTATAGGTGCAGAAGTTATACGCTGGATTTTACGGTATATCTTTTTCTATCTAAATCTTTAGCCTTTTAATCTCCCTTTAAAAGCTTTTTCTTAGCATCAAAAGATCTTCTTTTGCCGTCATATATATATACTAACTATTACCTGTCAACTTCACGGCGTATTTCATTACGTTATATGAGTATATATCGTTTTTAAGCTATTGATAGATATCTACAGACCAGCATTAAACTTCCGATTGTATTGAAAAATATTCTTATAGCTCTCACCTCTTGATTAAAAAGGACCCTGCAACCCCCTTCACTTTGGGAGTCGTGATCTCCACTTGGCGAAACTCTACTCATCAAAAGAAACCTGCTTGCCAAATTTCAAATCTGTTGTCTGATAACTCAAAAACGGAATTTTTTAAATCCTTAACATCTTCGTAGATCGCTAAAATCCCACTTGAGAACCAATTTCCGCAAAGCCCACTCTTAGAGGATCTCTACGGAATAAAAGAAATGTACTTGCCAAATTTAAAGTCTGTAAGACATACAGTTCAAAAACGGAATTTTAAAATTTTATAACGCTTTAGCAACCTCCCTGGAGTCGATTTCTGTGGGAAACTTTTTATTAATGGACCTCCACTTAACAAAAAAACATGCCCGTCAAATTTCAAGCCTGTAGATCTAATAGTTCAAAAGCGGAATTTTTTGTCTCTTTTGCCCATAACCCCAACCCTTAGGTGTCGATTCCGCAAAACCTACTTCTACCAGACCTCTACTCAACAAGAGAAACACGCTTGCTAAATTTTAAGTCTGTCGTTCTGATAGATGAGTATGTTGATTGAGTTAGTCTTTATCTCTCCCAGTCACTTTTCTCTCTTTCTTTCTATATATATAAATATACACACACACACAGAAAAGATATATCTGTTTCTCTCTTTAAAAACATTTTTTACTTACATATAAATATCATTACAGATCTTGCATTGACCCACACAATTGATGCCAGTCAGAAGAGCCCGAGAGCACTATTCCTTGATGCTCAACCTTATCAGGTGTCAATCGATCCCGTAATATCCGATTAAGAAAGACGTCGAATTCTGCAACAAGACCACTGTTTACATACAGGTACGTTAATCTGATTTCAGTCTTTCTTTATCCATCTTGCAGATGGACAAAGAAAGTCAAATCTAGCATGTGCTTGGTTTGAAAGCTTCAGATGATGGAGCTTTTTCTGTTAAAGAAAATTATTTAAAAATATTCAGAATATATTTTTTTAATGATTGATTCGGAATTAAAGGTATTTGAAGTCTGATACTCTAACCAAATAAATAGTGATGTCTCTTGAGTTAATCAGAACACTTAAAACTGAGAGCTTAAATTAATAGTATTTGCAAAAAAATTGGATACTTAATAACCCAGTGTTTTTTTAGCAATATTTGCCATCATGATTAAAATCCGGAATTATTCTGTATTTCAAACCAGTGGCGTGAGCTGACTACTTTTATAAGAGGGTTTACACAGTGGCGTAACGGAGAATATTAGGGCCCAGGAAAAGTCAGGTTTTGTGCCCCCTAAAATTCGCGGGGGTGTACGTTACGCCACTGGATTCACATTAAAAAAAAAGTAGACGAAGGCCTCAATACATAACCTTTAGGCTAAAAATTAAAATTCTTCGTGTATGTGGAGGGACTTTATCACACAAACCTCATTCTTATGTACGCCACTGATTTCAATGTAGTCTTGAATAACATAATTTAAGCAAAGCTTTAGTAGATATAATAAAATACAAACCGAAATCATTATGAAGTATACAATGGCAAAACAAACAACATTTATGGAGGATTAACGTTTTAAGTAACACGTAGATGAAAACGCGGAAGCATAATTTTTATGCTAATAGAAATATTTTGGTGCATGGGAGCAGTGGCGTAACGCACACCCCCGCATCATGGGGGGGCAGGGTTCTAGGGACCCAAAGCCTTACTGCCACCAAGTACTTACCCTT
>BMAO01032124.1:0-43243 GCA_019973975.1 Trichonephila clavata
AAACATGACATATAAACACATAATGTGAAGTAAAAACAATAATCACAAAAGAATGGAGGAAAATCGATGCAGAAATTACAAAAAAAAGCTGATTAAATCTAAAACAAGACGTTTAAATTTGTTGTGGACACTAAAAAAGATATCCTACTAAGTACTAAATTAAGAAAGAAATAAAATATTTAAAGCTGAGATTTTTGTTAAGTGGATAAAGTCTTTTGTGGCATAATTTTTAGTAGCTTTTTTATTATTATTTTTTTTAAATAATTGTTATTCTATTATTAAAAAATCGATTATGTCATTCTATTAAGAATAAGTTGCAGATATCATTAAAAAATTACAATTCCAAGATTTAAATTTTTTTTAGGAAATAATTTTATAGAAAATTGTAAGTGTACGAACACTTTAGTAGTCCAATGTATGAATATATTTTAAATAATACATAACATGTGATATAAACTACTTATTTTAGTAATTAGAAAACTACATTTAATCTATTATTTTAGAAAACATACATAAAATTACATTAGCGTTGCATTTTTGCTGGTCGAATGAGCTAATTTCATGTGACGTCATATAGTCACATGATAATTAAAATCACCAGCTGTCAGTAAATCAGTTATATATTGTCTCACTTTTGCCATCCTAGATTTTTACAGAAAAATAATTTTGAAAAACTTTTCGAAGAATATTTATACATTATCATGTTTGTCAAATTTGAAACTGCATATGGATTTTACAAGTAAAAGAAGACGTATGTCTAAGGTCAGCTTTGAATTTATTATTGAAAAAATCGAGGGGAATTCAGCCCATCTTTATTTTTTTACTTTACTTTAAACATTTTTGTTAAGGAAATTCGATTTTTACTAATAGTTTAACTCGATTTCTTACAAAGTAATCTATAGTTTTTATTGCTTCAATTTTTTGATGAGGAAAAAGAATTAAATTTGAAGTTTCTATGTGACAATTATTTATCGCATTTTTCAATATGCAATAAAATAATGTACTATAGTACAACTATGGTACTTTAGTCGTGTAATAATCATAAGCAAACGACATTTACAACCCTTAAAAGTAACAAAACAGAAAATAAAAGCTTTTTTATCAAAAAAAATAAAAATAAAAATGGTTTGCTAATAATATATTCCTTGTAATTCTAAGATATTAAGTCTACTGTTTATTGATAAATATGATAAAAAATGTAAAGTGCAGTTTCTTTTGTTTTTAATAATTGGAAGAAAACACCGTAAAAAATCCAATTTAATGGCTATTGAACGTTTAATTTAATAGATGAAAAAATTTTGAATGTATCAAAGAAATGAGTTTTATAAAAATAACGGTAAGAATATTTTTTCAATACAGAAAACAACGAGAATTATTTTTCAATATTCTTGGTAATTAGTTTCAATAATAAAACAACTTCAAAATTATGTAATGTGTGTGTGTGTGTGTGTGTGTGTGTGTGTGTTGTGTGTGTGTTGTGTGTGTGTGTGTGTGTGTGTGTGTGTGTGTGTGTGTGTGTGTTGTGTGTGTGTGTGTGTGTGTGTGTGTGTGTGTGTGTGTGTGTGTGTGTGTGTGTCATACATAATTATATAATACTTATTCACTAATAAAGAGATATTGAATTATTTTTAGAAATTTCCTTTTTAATTTGCTCCAAGTTTTTCCACAAAAAATTGGATGTATAATGTGTGGAAAAAAACTTTAATTTTATCTGAGAAATAAAGTTTTTTAAATGTTCTAAGCGTTATTCTCATAAGGTAAGATTATTTTATATATGTAATAGACATATATTACTTTTTTTCTCTATAAATTCTCTCAAAACCTGTTCATAATACTTAATTCTTTATCATCTAATGTTTATATAAAAGTACTATTTAACCGAGGGAAAAAATAGTACGTAATATCGCATCAATCGCCATATCTGTTAATAACTCGCCAAGTTGTCAATCCCGATTTCTTATGTGTCGTACGCACTGAATTGGCATTCATGTGCTTCGTTTCACATAATGTCGCCAATAGGTTGCGATAATACGTAAGAACCGAAAAAACCATTATAATAAGCAAGAAATATATCATAAAGTGCTCATGGTTTTCGAAGTAAATACTTATTTATATTAGCAAAACATTGTCTAATATCGTCATTGAAAAGCGCCATCGATTTGAAGACATCGTTATTAGAAGGATTCTACACAATTTAATCAACTATAAATTAAATTAAAATTCTAATTTACAGCTGTTTAGAGTTTAATTTAGATCACCAAAGTGCACAAAAATCTTCCTCAACTGTTAACATTCCTACAAACAATGTATTATAAATCATACAGCAGTTTAGAATATTAAGGTGCAGTTCTACAGTGAGCCAACATGTCCATTCTAATCAAACATGTGTGTCATAAACACACATGTTTAACAAACATCAAACCATGTTAAACGCAGCAGTCTATGCAGGTCACAACTGCATCAATGATTTACAATGCGTTCAGTTAGACACTGATGGCTTAAGTGAGGACGTGGTATTTGAAATCTCCGACTATCATTATAAAGGATGTTACATCAAGTTAAATTAATCATCTTCTGGCAAGAATAGACATTGCGTTAGATCATGTCAGCGAATCCTTTGAAAGTTATTAGTGGAGGTATTGATTGCGCTACTGGAGTAAATGCATTGAAGATGTCGTTAATACGCATTAAATGAAGTTAATGCAAAAGGGGACAATTAATGTAATCGTAAGACTCGTGTTTAGTGAGATTAAATGATATATTAATCCATTAATGTCATTAAATAATCAATGGCGCTAAAAAAATAACATCTTCCTTTAAGGACAAAGAAAAAAACGAAGCTATAATGAGAATTCATTTTATATACTTTAACATCGGAAAATGAGGGGATAAAATTAATGAAATAAAAACCTTGCATGAGATAAGTAATAAAAATTAATTGTTTTAATGACATATAAAAGTAAATTTAATCTTTAATTTAATTTAATTTAATTTAATTTAATTTAAGAGTATTGAAAAACAAGTATGTATATGGATATGATGAAACAACAAAATCCGACTTCTTTGGGAACCATGATTTCGCAAAAGCGTATCAATAAATAATTTTTTTTTATATTTAGTACCATTTAGATTAGAAAATACGTATAAAATTGATTTAAGAATATAAATGTAATAAAAAATTATTTAAATGCAATTTTTTAGCAAAAAATGTGGAAACAATTAAATTTTTTCAAACCCTCTCCTGTTATAAAATTGTTTCTAGAATAATGAAATTTAACCTATATATATCAAAGACTTTTCTACGGAACCTGAGCTAAAGTACTTGAAATACACAATTAGAAGTATTTTAATTCATATTTTAACATATCACAGAAGATAAAGTTTTATTAAAAATAACTTTTGTTATTTCATTTGACAGAAAATCTAAAAATAATGTAAATTTTTTTTGAAAAAAGAAACTATTTTAGTGTTTGTAGAGGTCTTAGCAATATATAGGCATTGTATTATTATTAGAGAAAAATTTTCCATAAAAGGAAAATTATTTGAATACGTCATTTTTTCTTCATTTTTTACCAAAAAATTACATTTAAATAATTTTTTTGAAGGAAAATTCTTAAAGAAATTTTATGTGCTTATTCTAATACAGTGACACTAAATATTAAAAAAATTATATTCATTTATACGCTTTTGCAAATTCGTGGTTCCGAACGCAGTCAGTAACTTCAAACTTTGAAATAATTGTAAGAAAAGATTTACTGAGAATGAATTTCGTTTGTATTTTGATAAAGTTTGATAGTGGATACAAGATTTTTTGTTCAGTAAAGATTTTTTTATGAAATCAAATGGAAATAAAACTTTCTCTTCCCCTTTTGAAATAATCAAAACTTAAATAGAATAAATAGTGTTATAATACTGATTCTTGGTTATATTTATGACTAAGCAAACCAATATTTATTTACAAAGTATGACTTACAATTATTTCAATTTTTATTTACTTTTTTTAAAAGTTTTTTTTAATTATCTTGAATCATAAGTATTTTTTGTTAAATAAGATATGAATAATTTAAGTAAAATAAAAAATATATATTAAATATCAATTCTTATATGAAACTCAGTGAAGTGACCATTTTTCTATTTTCGAAGGAAATACGTTTACTAGCATGTATGTTGAAAATATTGATAAACAATTGAAATTTAACCTTACACGGTTTTTAAATAATAATAAAAATGCATTTAAAAAATTACAAATATACAGAATTTACAATTTGACTTTTCTTTTTACTTTAAAAGAGCAAATTAAGCAAAGAATTTCAATCTAATCATAAATAAATCTAATTCTTATTCCAATGGCTTAGTAAAATTTTTTATCAAACGATAAATTTTCATTGTTAGTCCCATTACAAAAGGAATGAATAAACTTTTTTTAAAGCTAAATCTGAAGTCTGTGGTGATTCCAAATGAACAGAAAAAAATAACATTAAAATGATGCCCTTTTTTTAATTTCTAAGGCTTACTCCATAAAAACCATACTTAATTGTTTTAAAGACCCTTTGTTCCAAATAGTTATTCATGAACAATGTTCGGAAAATTTCCAATTAGGAAACTTTGATCCCTTGATATTACCTGTCTAGGTGGAACATATGCTAATTTATTTATCGCCATTTTGTTTTTCGTACTTGGGAGAATACTTAGAATAGTTGTTAGGCCTAATCTACCACATTTTGTTGTGTCTCTAAAAGAACTAATTTTAACTAGCCGACAGATATTTCGTTCTTATGTAATCCCTCGTGTCACTCTTTTATCTAAAGTGACATTGTAATTCTTTCGCAATGAAAGAAAAAAGATAAGTCTGCATTAATTTTAGATAAAAACATGAAATTTTACAGATGAAAAACTTCATTGGATAAATTTTTAATTAGTGCCTGTTTTTTTCAATGTTTTTTGGCTACTTATCTCTTTTTGCCACAAAGGTTCGCTTATACGTCTCATAATTCTAAGCCAAAATTAGATGACGAGATCAACATCTGAACTAATACCCTACTATCCATAAGGGTAGCCCAAATGAAAGGGGCACTACAGTTGGTTTGATAAATGGTTTAATGCTATTTATATAAATTAGTATGCAAAGGAAAGAAGTAATACAGGCATAACAGATAGGGTAGACAAAATCACCTTGTAGGTTGAAACAAGTGTCGCAGTGGTCCACGACATGAGGGATACCCTAGGGGAGAAAGCTCCGGTGTTGATTGTGGAAACAATTCTTAACAGCAGCTTGGACCGCGCTATCATAGGGAAATCTCCGTCCCTTCAGAGCTTTCTGGAGTGGACCGAAGATGTGGTATTCATACTTCGAGAGGTCTGGGCTGTAAGGGAGATGTTTGAGAACCTCCCAGTGAAATTGCCGTAACAATGTTTGGCACCCAACAGCCACATGAGGACGAGCATTATCACGCAAGATTATAAACCCACCTGACAGCATGCCACTTCAATGGTTATACAAATCCTTTCTCACTTCATACTATGGCGTACAGTACTTGGTATCATCGACAATCGTATCGTTTGGAGGCATCCATGATGCGAATGATGTCTTTTATCGTGCTCCCATGCTATCCCACACGCATCTGGCGGGATCTGATGATATCGCAGGCATTTCCTACACTCCCCAACCTCTATAGGAGCATGTGTAGTCATTTTTCTCTTCAAATTGCGGAGTTATTACAGCAATTCCACTTTCATTTGGACGACCCTTATACATTTTTTGATCCTAGAATGTGGACTTAAGTTATCCGACTACTTGCGACAACATTTTTCCTTTAAAAAAATAAAGATATGGGGATTTTTTTTTGTGGTTTTTAGATTTTCTTAGTACATTTTAAGAAAAATATGCTAAAATTAAGAAGAGAAAAAGAAATTATTATTACTAAAATGGGGAAAAAATGGGTAAAAATTTACAAAAAATAACATAAACGCGGCCTATTCTGTACCAAAAGTTTATGAACAAATTTTCGATTTTTCAATTCTGATGTGTTGCTATGTTATACATTTTTGAAATGACCTTCAGGATAAGAGATATTTTAATTTTTACTAAAACTAGAGTACATTATCTTAGTTATTATATGAAATTGCTTAAAAAAACAATGATTATATTAACATAAGGGACTGTAAATATTGTAATAAAACATTGATTGATAAATCTGGAGGTTAAAACACTTCTACTAATATACGGAACATACACACAAAAATTTTAGTTAATTATTTTCAAAACTTTTTGAGCAATCGCTGTCCCCATTTGAGCAATTTCAAAAACACACATTTCGAATAAAACGTGTTTTAAAGTATGACATCTTGCTTAAAATAATGGCATCTGCTTTTATTAAAACACTTGTAGTTTTGGTTCTAGTGAACGGAAAATAATAACTCGGTATTTTTATAAAAAGATGGCCTATAAAAAATCATAAAAAAATTGTCAATTTTTGGCAAAATTCACTATTTTACGGTAATTGGATACCTTAAATGGAAGAATTTATTATTAAATTTAATTATACTATATATAACTTCTGAATTTAATGAAAAAGCCTTTTTATTGATTGTTAAATTTTTAAATGACATATAAACAAATACCTAAAGTAAAATTTAATTGTAAATTTTAAATTGATTTAAATATTTTGTTCCAAAAAATTTTGAGCAGTTTCGATTTATATTAAACTGCATCAAAAGTTAAACTATTAATTAAAATTTTTATAGATTCATAAAATTAAATATTGGGGAAAATTTTAATCTTCGGTTCTTATAACTTACCTTGAAATAATAGAATGTTTTTAAATGAAATTGTGTATACCAAAATCTCAAAGATTTTTATTTTTTAAATCCTAAATTCCATTTAAAATAATGTTTATCTTTTTAACCTGACTATCGTTAGAGAAGATTATATTAATTAGATATTGTATTAAACACGGTATTAGAATTCTATTATGAATTTTAAAAGATGAACATTCTTGATAAACTGAATAATGAGTTTATTTATCACATTATGTTGTGCATCATTCACCTAACCGCATTGGCTAAAGTAAATATTTGAAGAATAGATCGACAATTTTTTTAGGTTGAGAAAAATTATTTCTTCCAACATTTTATTTTTATTAAATATTTCACTACTTTAAAAATTACAAAAACTTCTTTCCCCAAATTTCACTTTTTTATGAAGAAAACTGAGATTAAGATATTCAAACGATTTTATTTCGGTTCCATCATAAAAATGTTATTCTTATTTTCCATTAAAATAATTTATTAGAAATCGATTATTATTTCCTTTCTATAGTATGCTTATTTTTTCAAAAATTACAAGAAGATTGATGTTTTGTTTGAAGTGGAATATTTCTTTCCCAAATGAATTAAAATAAATTAATTATAGATGAGGCAAAAACTTGTTTTTAAAATTTTTATTACTTCGAAGTTATGCTCTTTTCCGTGCTTTCCTTTTCTTATATAATCACTAGAAGTAAAGTTATTTTCGAAATTTATTTAAGACAAAAAAAAATTTCTATAATTTAATTTAAAGGTTTTATCCGATTAATTGATGAAAAATCAATTCTTGATAATATCGAAAGTTTTCGGTGTGTTTTTCTCCTCAAGTACTCTCAAGATAAAAGACAAGTTAAAGATAAAACACTTAAAATTTTTGATGATGCTATCAAAAAATTTCTAAACTTACAATTATCTCAAAAAACTAATTTAGTACATTACGTTTCTGGAATTTTCTGAAATTAATGTTAATACACTAATCAGTATAGACAATGCTGAATTTTTATACAAGTTTTTTTTATTTATATATATATAAGAAAATTTTTACTTTTAAAATTTTGCAAGGTTGATTAATATTGTTGCAAAATCATATAAAGACTAATGCGGAAAAACTTCACAATTTTGAACCATAATGATGAGAACGACAACTAGGATGAATTTCAGTTTCTTAAATTTTCCGTCACCAGCATGAAGGGTTTAAAACACAGTTTTATTTTAGAGGATATAGGATATAAATGCAACACAATCTCTTACTTGTACTTTATTTTTACAAATCTTAATACAAATACGAGAAATTAACCGGACTTCTCTTAAAAATTAGCTTTATTGAAAACAATACACAAATATATTTTAGTCCCTTTCAATACACTCTCTTTCCCTACCAATACATAACTCCGTACGAGTTTACCACTGTTTAAAGTAGTGCTGCAGCTCATTGGGTGTCACCATCTTCAGTAGGTGTGCCGTTTTTACCTTCACCTCTTCTACCGATTGAAAATGTGTTCCCATCAATGCATTTTTCACTTTAAGAAACATGTAGAAGTCGTATGGTGTGAGATCGGGTGAGTACAGTGGATGCTCGAGCACAGTAATGCGTTTGTCCTCCAAAACTTTCTTTACAGAGAGCACATTATACACCGGTACGTTGTCTTGGTGCAAAATCCACGTGTTGTTGCTCCACAGATCTGGCCTTTTCTTCTCACTCTTTCTCTAAGCTTTTTCAGGACTGCTGTTTTGTTGTTTGGCCTTGAGGTACTCATTCAGTCATGATGATGCCAATAATATCGAACAAAAACGATTAGCGTGACTGGTTCTTGAAATCACATCGATCAAAACGTTCATTATCTTTAATAATCTCCCGATCTTCCGAAAATCGTTTGTGCCATTCGAAAATTTGACTGTGAGACGTAGAATTATCTCCAAAGATCTCTTTTAACAATTTAAAACATTCAATTGGGAATATTTTTTTATTTTCTCAAGGTTTACCATGATCGCGGCACTTCGACACAACAACGTCTTACTGAAACAAGGATGAAAAACAAACTGGACTAGATAGAGGGATAGGGGAATAACGTGCCACCAGCACCAAGAATGGCACGCGATGCCAAGGATGCCACAGGATCAAGGTCACTACCATTCCAATTCCACCAAAACGGATGCACCAAGAATGGCACGCGATGCCAAGGATGCCACAGGATCAAGGTCACTATTTTCCATTCCCAATTCCTTCACACCAAATCTAACGGCTAGGGCATACATAGTGACACCTTGAATGTTTCTGTTTTTTTATCATACGCAAAATTTTCGAATGTTTTGAGCAATTAAATTTTGTCTGCATTTCTTTTCATACGTATATTCAAATCCCCCCCATTTTGTGATTTAAAGTTTAAAATTATAAATTTTTAATCCTATGTAAATACACAAAAATAAAAAAATTCGTCGTATGGTTTAAGTGCTTCATTGATAGAAATAAGAAATTTTTTTAAGTTTGCATTATTTATCCTGAAAAGAACTTGAATATCTTTTCATTTGTGATAATTTAAAGATATAACTAAAAAATACTCAAATTCTCATGAATAGAAAGTTTTTTTTTTAATTATATAAAGAAAAACAGTACATTGAGGCTTTCCAGCAAAATTTGAATCATACAAAGCATTTAAAATACTTAAAAAATCATTTATTTTAATAATTTAAAGCGAAGAGCCATTATAAAGCATTACGGTCCGTAATCTAAAAAAGAATCACACTCGAAAGAAAAAAAACCATCAGATTCAAATAATTTTTCTCTGGAATCGTAAATATCAACTTACAGTATTTTTTGCAATTAAGAAATTATTTTTTCTTGAATGTGCCTTTTTGTGTATGTTGTTATTCTAAAGTGTTGCACCACAATTATTTTGTTTTACAAAAAGAATCTTCTGTTGAATATATATTTGATTTTTTTTCATTGAAAAGTAATATTATTCATTTAATTTATTGGTTCTTTAAGGGACTAATTGGAACAAAAAATATTTTAATTAAAAAGTTTTTGCAATTTAACTTCGAATTATGATCATAATAAAACCTCTTATGGTTTATTTTAATGTTTATAATTTTACAAATTACTTGTAACATTTTATAAATTTTCATTTGCAACAAATATTTGAAAAAATTATTTGTAATAAATAGTTTTTAATCATTATTTGTTATAAATAGTTTTTAATTACTATTTGTAATAAATATTTAAAGAGTTTCAGAGTGTTAACTTCGTCTCGGGGTGGGGGTGAAAATGCAAACAATTTTCAAATAGATATAATTCTTTGAAATTCAAATTAAATAATTCGAATGTCTTACACGTTATTTATAAAGGAATGACGTTTAAAAAAGTACAAAACGTTTAAAATATAATCATAATTTTAAAAATTACAAATATATGAAAATAAGAAACATTTCTATAATAAATATTAGGTAAATTTTACGTTGCGCATGCTATTTTCTAAAATAGTAGCCTTTGATAGGAAAAACTTTATAGAATTATAAAATGTACCATACTCTTTAAACCCTACCAAATTTTATCATTATATATCTTTCGTATTTCTAAATACTTGAAAAGTATTGAAATTTAAAAAAGAATTTATTTTTTAAAAAATATCATTTATTTTTCTATTTATATAGAAACAGTTATAGTGTGATAAGGATATATTTAACTTTGAAAATCAACTTATTGCTAATAATTAGAGCTACTATTTTAGAAAATAAGATGCGCAACGTAAAATATGAAGTAATATTTATCACAGAAATGTTTCTTATTTTCATATACTTATAATGTTTTTAAATTATGATTATGTTTTAAACATTTTACACTTTTTTGAAGACTCAGTTCTTTACAAATAATGTGCTAAAGATTCGAATTATTTTATTTTCATTTCAAAGACTTATATCTGTTTGAAAATTGTTTATATTTTCAGCCCCCGAGACGAAATTAACACCCCTGAGATCCCCTAAAACACTTTATAATGAATTTTTAAAAACTTTATCATAAATATTTTATAATTTTATAAATTATCTATAGCAAACAATTTATAGCTTTGTGCCTTACGTCCACAATTTTTATTTATAATATATGTTTCATAATTTATACTCATAGAAAAATTATACTAAATGTATTGACTTAAATCTAAAAGAGCATTTTACCATAGACAAATAGCATTCAAATTAATTCGTTTATTTTCAGAGAGAGTGTGAGTGTTAATTGACGTCGCACTATAAAGCAAAACAATGCTATTGGCGACGGACTTCGTAATTTTGAACCATGGTCAAGTTACGAGGAAGACACCTGAGCTGGACACCCCATTCCGACCTATCACACCATATCAATGGAAGAATTTTGAGACTCAACAACAAGGATGACCAGCCTTCATATGATCCATCTTAAATAATTTTGAGGCTCACGGGATTCATTACAACTTTACAAAATACTATTATTTTTTACTCCCTGGAGCAAATTTCAAAAAAGAACCTATTTACAATAAACAGTATAACATGGTTAGTATGATGGTTAATGCGGAGTATATCTCCCGGACGATGCAATACAGGCCTTACAACGACTACGCATGCTGAGTATCAAATTATCAATCTGATCTTGGAGAATATTACACCACTCATCAAGCAATGCCCTCCAAAGTTCCGGTACACAGGTAGGAGGGGGTTGATGGGCTGCAATTCATCGGCCAAGCATATCCCACGCATGCTTTATTGGATTCAAGTCCGGTGAGTATGCTGGAAAATCCATACGGGTGATATCCTCCGATTGAAGGCATTCGTCTACAATGTTTGCACAGGCGTTGTCATCCATAAACAGAAATTCAGCACCCATGGCACCCCGAAACAAACGTACATGTTGTTCCAGAATGACATCCCGATAGATGTGGTCTGTCATCGTTACACTCTGAACATGCAGATCAGTTCTGGAACCAAGAATAATTCCTCCCCAAACGAGCCATCCTGCACCACCGTAACGGTGTCGTTTAATGGTGTTCTCTTGGTGGTAACGGGTACCTGGCGCTCTCCATATGAAAGTCCGGCGAGAATCAGACAGCAAACTAAATCTTGACTCGTCGGAAAACATCACACAAGACCACTGTTGCGGTGGTTTTCATTCAGTTCAGCTCTTTTCATACAATTCGATAAAATATGCAAATTCTCTTAATTTATTTCATCATTGTAGATGACGTGAGATTGATTTAAGTTGGTGATCCTACGCCAACTTTACAATAAATATATTAGAAGTTGCCGCATGAACTCTACTAAAGCAAATGAGAATAAGATACGTTTAGACCAGCTTGCAATATCACATTGTGTATTGATCCCTGTTTTCTGAAATTTCGTGGAAAGCGATATGTATAAATTATTAAATATTTGAATACAAAACATAGTCGACTCTTGGTAATTCAAATGTTCGATAACACGAACCTCACGCTAATTCGAAGTATATGCTTAGTCCCTGGAAAAACTCTTTACATTTGGAAGTAAAACAATACGTTTTGGTGTACTCAATATTTCGAAGTAAAATCTGCGTCTGGTCAAACTACAACATGCTATAATTCGAAGTATCTTATAAAACTCTCGACAATTCGAACACTCACTATCATAAAGAGCCCTGCAAGAAACAGATTGTAGCTTACATGTTTTGTGTTGTATTGTCTATACTTGTCTCCTCTATAACGTAGACCCTTTGATGACCATCGGAGTTAACTCCAAAAATACTGACATAAGCTAAAATGCCACACATTATAAGCAAACTACGCAACTTTTCCCTTCAAAATCATGTTGATGCGGACGTTTTTCAAACATCTTTTATTCTAGAAAAATCTATCGACGAAGTTAGATTGAATGCCATATAAAACAAAAAAGATAACAGATTTTTCACAATTCGAAAACTCACTATCATATACAGTCCTGTAGCAAACATGTTGGAGCTTGCAAGTTTCGTCTTGTATTGTCTTGCTACTCATGTATTCAGAAAGGATAGCCCGCTATTGAGAAGCAGAGATGCGTAGTATTGTGCATTTTGCGTCGGACTGACATGACAATTTGGGGCTCATCTGTATAACTTATAGCATGTGGCACCAAATAGGGCATGAGCCGGATTGGACCGTGCCTTGACGAACCAATAATTTTGGGGACAATGTCTGTGGAAACCGAGTGCAAAATGATTTGATTTCCAATGAAGCGTTAAAAAGATTCAAAGGGGCATGAATTAGCTCTGTTCGAGATATTAAGAAAGAGAGGTGGAAAGGAGAGGAGTGATGAAGTAGAGTGATAAAAAAACTGTTCGAAATTTGGCGAACTCCTTAGACGAGAAGAGTATATTCAAAATCGAGACAATTAAGTATACCTCGTAGCTGAGTGTGAAACTGTGAATTCGCTTTGTGTTAACTTTAGACTCGAAATTTTAAAATAAAAGCTTCAAATTTAAATGTGTTCAAACAATTATTTTCGTGTATTTTGAGAGTTTTTTCTACCCTCTTGATAGTTCGAACTCTTAATAATTCGAAGTTTTTCATTGGTCCCTCCAACTTCGAATTGTCAAGAGTTGACTGTATATATATATATATATATATATATATATATGCGGCCCGCAGGATTGTAATGTTTTTTCGAAATGGTCCGAGAGGTCATTTGGATAGGCTACCCCTGCTGTATCGACTTAACGTGCCTCTCAGTCCCTTATGACGTAGTCACAAAAGGGAAATCGCCCCTATTCATGACGCATACCACAGCTGGAGAGCACGTGGCTTTGGAGTTATTGTGCTTTGTTAGACATCTGGACTGCCAGCGCCGGTGTAACTGGTTAACACTATGGGCTGGGCATCACTGCATTATTTTTTGCCCATTGGCAATGATTGTCCGTCTTGAAAGGCTGGCGCCCCGGCAGACGGCGGCGGGTAACATCAGAAGAAGAAAAGGCGGTGAGATGGTTCGAGAACCAGATGTCAGCCAAGCTCTTATCGCTGGAAACTTTTGAGAGGGACTCGAGACTTTGTTATCCTTGCACTAATGGCGGGCTAGTGAGACCGAGGTGCAGGGTGAAAAACCTTGAGGTCTGCCAATGGGGGTTGATGAGGGGCGTGGAGTGGACCCACCCCTGGAGTTTAAAAGGGTCGACCCAGCGTAAGAGAGGATCGACTCCTGAGACAGTATCCTGCGGACTAATAAGGAAGTGCGAGGCGAGTGCCCGCGGTAGAAAAATTCGGCTATCTAATTTTCGTACTCCGTATCCTGAAAACCTGATGCCTGGATAAGAAGCTAGGAGTGGATACGGATTCAACCGGCTGGCTAAATAGAACTAGCACCTGAAACTGACTTTTTAGAGCGTTTTTTATGTAGTGTAAAAAAAGCGCTATTAGGACGCAAATTTCGTCTTTTTTCCATATTTTGTTGTACCTTTTTCTCAGCCAATAAGCAACCGATTGACCTCGGGTTTTTGGCATTTGGTCGCATTTGTGCCCTAGATGAGCCGAATCATATTTAAATTTAATAATTTTTAAATTTTTTTTAAATTTATTTATTTATTTTTAAGTATAGTACACTACTTTCTGTTAGTAAAAAGTTCATTAGTTGCATTATTGTAAAATTCAACATGTGGAAAACGCGCTAAAATTACTTGGCCATGCCAATGATTGATATCTTGTTCTCTTCCCAGTGATCTTCTAAATATTGAAAATCAAATAAAACACTTTTAGATCACAATAAAAGTATTTTTAATGGTTAACCTGGCATCAAAATCACGCTACCGAGTCCACGAGGCCACACCCTCTATATGGAAGTGGTTCGAACTCATGACGCACCGGCCTTGAGTTTGAGACGATAGCCACTAAGTTACCGCGGTCAACTTTTATTTTCTTAATAAAAACATCTTTTGCGTACACAATATAAATTCTTGTAAGAAATTTTAATATCAAGCTTAAATTTTACTTATTTTTATCCTACCTGCCATTCAAATACTCTTTTATACTTAACAGTACTAATTCAATAATCTGAACCCCCCACACACACACACACACACAAAATACTTTCAGATAGAGAATTATCAACCAGATAACCAAAATAGCATTCAGAATAGAACTTGTCCTAAATAAATCTCGAGACAACTAGGACCAGACTAAATCCACCGAAATTAGTTATTTAAATATTTAAACACCCATTCAAGTATTTAAATTCATGAATACATTACTGCCCCTCGGATCAATACGTTGAATCATACTATTTCTCAATGGAAATATGTTAAGCCTGTGATTGGCGCCGTTGCAGTATTTGTCATTAATGTAACTTTGTGTTTTTAGTTTATGTATAGTTTATGTATACATATGAGTTATTTTTAAATACGTTAATATATATATATATATATATATATATATATACAAGGGGTGATCAAATGAAAAGGTACGAAACGACACGGTGGGTACAAATATAGACTTTATTCAAAATATACACCATAGGCCTGAGCACAACGATCCCACTGATGAACAAGCCGCAGGATTCCTTGTTCCCAGAATTCCTGTGGCTGTGACGAGACCCAGTCCTTCACAGTGTCCTTGAGTACGTCGTCCGAGTTGAAGTGCTTTCCTTTCAGGTGTTTCTTCAGTGGACCAAACACATGGAAATCGCAGGGTGACATGTCCGGACTGTAGGACGGATGGTCCAACGTCTCCCATTGGAACTTGTCCAGTTCCATTTGTGTGACTCTGGAGACGTGTGGACGTGCGTTATCATGGAGCAGAACCACACCCTCCGTGAGCAGCCCCGGTCTTTTGTTCTTGATGGCGTAGGCGTCGGAGTGTCTCACAGTACACATCGGAGTTAATGCTTTTTCTGTGCTCGAGTAATTCTGTGCTCGCATCATTTGGACGCCGCATTTATAAGAGGCTTTGCTCTCTCTTGCGCATGCGGGCACCCGCGCATGATCCGATCCCAGTCAGAGTCTCCAATGGCATCCCGAGATGTCTCGCTACATTCTCCCTTGGCGGAATATGCGAATATTTAACTATTTCATTTTTATGTCGTTTCATACCTTTTCATTTGATCACCCCTTGTATATTAAAATTTTTGAGGTTCCAGATTAAAATTTAATTAGGAGTTTTTCAGAAAGATTCTTGCTTCGTTTTTTATAAATAATGATTATTGTTTATGTACTCGTACTTCTGTCGGTTTCAAAAAACATGTATCGTTTTTGAAAAGTCTTGACTTAGCATTTTTAGCTTGCATATATATCGCAATTGAAGTTACACTTTAATAACACAGCTTTGTTAACTATAAAAAATTCACTAATTCAATGAAATTGAGGACCTACATAGAACAAAGAAAAAAAATTTAGTTATTTAGTACTCACGTATTATACAGTCGGCCGATTTCGGCAAACTAAAAAATCGTCGCCAATTCTTTTACGGGGGTTTCTACTGTTCTGTTGGTTCTAAAAATGTTAAATCCTTAATCCTTATGATCCTAATCAGGACAATGGAGCAAAGTTATTAAATTATTGTATTCTCATCGGTGCTGTACAAGTAAGTAAAAAGTTTCGAATTAATCTAACCTTTTAAAGTGGATAAAAATTGAGTTCAAAGATTCCGTTACATACAAGTGAAGCTTATAAAAGGTGTTAAAAAGAAATCCATTCTCAGAAATTAGGCCATCCTAGGTGGTACTCGAACCCATGATTTATGGATAAGAAGTCCAATGCGCTACAGAGACACAACGAGCGATTTTCCTTTTTATATATGGTGTTGGGCTCTGATTTTTGTTTCTCTTTATTCATTAATTTAATTTAATTAATGAATTAATATTTGAAAAAGCTATTAATAACATATGCCATCCCCTACTAGTTTTAAAAAATGTATTTGAACTTTAGTGGATGAATAAAGAGTATTTTATTAACCATTGAAAATTTGAACAAGATATATATATATATATATATATATATACAGAGAGAGAGTGAACTAATAGTAGGAATTGAAAAAGATTGTCTTAAAAATCACATTAATTTCAGATAATAAGCTAAACGAATTAATTTTTATAAATCAATCTCATTCCTCAAAAAATTTTAATATGGTATTACTAGGAAAAAAGAGCCCCAAAAAGGGTTAAGGTGAAACATATTAAATACAGTTCAATTCTCTTCTGTTAAACAACATGAAACTCAGCTGAAAACAAGTATCACGTGGATAAAAGGACTTTTCCCTAATTCTTTACCCGGAAAATATTTTTTCCCAAAAACTATTTCTATAAAAGGGGGATATTCTTGGCGCCAGAACGGTACTAAACGAACGGAAATGGCTTTTATCGCCAAAAACAAGATTGTTATAATTCTTTAAGATTGAGAATGACCTCAAAGTACCTCCCATATATGAGAGATGACCTTAGGTATTTGAAAATAAGTTCAAGTAGAATCAAGTAAATTATCTATTTTAGAAATTTGATGCATGTAGAGCTATGTTGGAATGAATTCAATTTTCTGAATGCATACTAATTTGTTACTTCAAATTACTTATCGTGATAATTACCATACAATCGTAAATGCACCAATGTATTAAAGAAAAAATTAATCTTATTACGGAATGTAACTTAACTGAGATTTATCAATCAAAATGCAACCCAATTTACAGCAGTGCTCGTCGAAATTATGCTTTTTGATCATTTATAACTTATTTCTCATTATAAACGCATATATAATGGGTTGAAAGAAAGTTTTATAAAAAAAAACACAATTTTCAAGTTAAATAAAAAAGCGAAATATCAAATCCTATTTTAAAGAAATATGTAATAAATATCGAAAATAGAGCCAAATGAAGCTGATTATCAAAGTAATTTTGAAGTGTACATTTGTCTAGTAAATCTCAATATCTTTTTCATAATCTGACTTGTAAATTGGTAATTTTAAAAGGGAAAAGCACCAACAATTTGAAATGCCAAAAAAATCATCTTTGCTTCATTCTTTGTAATATTTTTTTTTATTTCTTAGTAAAATTTCTTCATGGAATCACATTTTTAATGAATTTAATAGAATTTATATTTTTTTAAAATTTAATTTCATATTTTCATTCTTGTCAAAGCACACACACACACACAATACCTTTTATTTTTCGTGTAATAATGTTTTTATTAAAAAACTAATATTTACAAAACTAGACGTAAAATATTTTTAAAGTATGTGAGTTTTACTAATGTTTGATTATTATTATTATTACTATTATAATTATTATATATAAAAAATTCTCTGTTTAAAAAATATTACATAAACGAATTGAGCAAATACTGTTTAATAAAATAGATAAATATTATTCTAGAAATTAAGCAAATATTATTTAATACAACAAGAAAATATTGCTCTGTATATAATAAGTAAATATGTCTCTTCAAGTGAGCTAATATTATTCTACGAAATATAAGAAAGTTCTTTATAAGATTAACAAAATAATTCAATTACTAACACATGGTGACTTCTCAAACGAATAAATATGCACACACAGTGGACCACAATGGTGTTCGTACGCTTGCAATTTCCCATAAAACTTAATATTTTCCATTTACAAAATTATATATCAGAATTACAATTTTTTTATGATATCTGTAACTTTTTCTTAAAACAATAACGTAGTCAATTTTTAAAACAAGAATAACTATTATTTTGAAAAATTAAAAATTAAAAAATTACTAAAAATTACGAAACAAAAGTCTTCGTACATTTAAAAAAAAATCTCAACATAGCTTTAAATATTGTATTTGTTTCTTAATTTATACTTAGAGTAAGATATCTTTTAGCGTCCAGAACAACTTTTTAACATTTTGGTATATATTTTATCAGCTTTTTGTAATTTCCGCATCGATGTGCCTCCATGCTTCTGTGATTATTGTTTTTACTTCAGTTTTTGTTTTTATGTGTCACGTTTTCTTTTTTAAACATCAAATTCTCGCCGAATATGTTCTACTGAGCTTAAATCAGGTGATTTAGGAGGTGTTTTCAGTATTTGGGGATAGTTGTTTTCTTACACGTCCGCACTCTGTAAACACTGCCATAAATATGTAATTTCTACTGAACTTCATTTTTGAAAAAAGGGCCATTTCTTACAACTTGTTTATTTTTGTTTCAAAAAAGTAACATTGGTACTTCAAATTTAATTAATAGCCCCATAATGCTAAATTATCAACAGATATAATCTATAACGATTATGTAAGATTTTATGCATAAATACAATGCAGTCATTATACAAGAAATCATTTTCATAAAAATCGTCTTTCAAAATGCATCAGTTGTTAAATAAGTATATTTAGCAAAAATTAAGCATATACTTTTTTAGAATTTTAAATTTTTTGTCTTTTTTTAGAGAATTCTTTAGGGGTAAAAAAGTAAAAACATAACAATAAACACACACACACATTACATGTTCACTTACATTACTAAAGTTTCGAAATTTTTGTTCACAGTTATTAAGCCTAATGTCTCCACGAGAGATTATGCTTGATAATCATATTCATAACTCTACAAAATATTACTTAAAAAAGTAAACAATCATCACGAACAGTGACATAGCTGTTGCACCTCATATGGAAATGAAATTTAAATTGCAAATGAGAAGCAATTTTCAACGTACACGAAAAAACGAAAACACCTTCTCAACCAACGACTTATTTGTGGTAGCATAATGTATTCATTGAAAAAGCAATGTTCAGCCAAAATGAGAATACCGCGTTTTAGTCTATCCCATTTAGTTTTTTCGACAAAGTTTTCATAAATCAGATATGCGAGAAGAAGGTTGAGTACATATTGAAATCTGTTCTTAAGAATACTTAAACAGAACTTTATTTAAGTTCAGTATATAGGATCTTTTCAAAATTCGTTTTTCATTCAAACTCATACAAAGGAATATATTTACATTGCATTTAAAGATTTTCAAAAATATCGAAAATTTCATCTTGTATAACAAGCACCTATACTTTCAAACTGAATTTTTTAAATGTTACGATATATATTCGACATTTAATGCGCACCTTTTTTTGCAAAGAAACCTGAAATATTCTTGATCAACGCTCTTATATGTTGCATATACATTTTAACATTAGACTGGCTTAAAACAATTACTTTTACATTAAACTATTTTCCATTAACAAAGTTTTTTGAGAGTCATCGAAAATATTAGAATTATTTCAAAAAGGAGTTAAAAGTCCAATATATTGGTAAGAATGCCGCCACGGGGGGGGGGGGGGGAGAAGAAAGGCCCACGTTTTTAGACAAAATAAGGCTATAATTAAAAGTAATATATTCTTGAAAAGCGTGGATTAACTTGAATTTGCGTATATATATATTGTTCTTTCGAATATATATTGTTTTTATTTCTCAAATATTAGTTCTTTTAAAAAAAATGCCTTTCTTAAAAAAAATTAAACTGTTTATGTTGAAAAGTTAATTTTAGCAGATATTGCTTTGGCTTTAAGACTATTTAAAAAATAATGAATTATTATATATATGAATAATAAAAATTTGTTCAAGTGCAAATTGCCAACAATTTTAAAGGAGTAATTTGTGTTGAAAAATTCCTTAGATGTTCAACAAAGTTTTACCTACCGAATAACTTATTTTGAGAAGTTTGATTATGATAGAACAGGAAAAAGGAAAAATGTATGCCTCATATACATTTGAATATACATCTTGGTTTCTTACTTCTAAATTCAAAAACCAGTGGCGTTACGTACACCCTCACATCGGTAGGGAACCCTAGGATTCCATTCGGCCCAAAGCCTAGTTGACGCCAAGTAGAAATTGAGACACCAAACCTAATATTCTCCGTTATGCCACAAAAAAAACTGAATATTACATTTAAGGGAACCAGGACTTCATACACTTTCAAAAAAATCGACTTTTAAATTTTAGTATTAAAAAATAGTGCATATTTTTCTGAATCTAAAAATGTATTACACTTATATGCTCTTTGATAAAATAACACTAAAATATGAAAAAAGTAATAGAGAAAAAATGCTCTAGTTTTTGTAAAAAAAGAAAATATATCTCTTATCCTGAAAGTCATTTCAAAATTGAATAATATATCAACACATTAGATTGAAAAAAATTGAAAATTTGTTCATAAACCTTTGGTGCAGGATGGGCCGCGTTTATGCTATTTTTTGCCAATTTTTACCTATTTTTTTCCCATTTTAGTAATAATAATTTCTTTTTATCTTCTTAATTTTAGCACATTTTTCATAAAATGCACTAAACAAATCTAAAAATAACAAAAAAAATCCCCATATCTCCTTTTTTTTTAAAAAAAAAAAAAAGTTGTCGCAACCAATTGGATACCTAAGATCACAAAAAATTCGAAGCTCTATCGGAAATTTTTGAAGATATGTGTCCCATAACAGCTTATTTTTGGCATTTTAATATTTCGAGCATGTTCTGGTACCCTTAATTTAACAAAAAAATAACTGAGCATTGACTATATATAAATAAGTGAATATCAAAGAAAGAGAATTTTGTTCGAATGCTTATTTCAACATTTTAAATTTAAAGACATCATTTCGTACATAATTAATCTCAATATACCAAAACAATCCATTATCCCATTGTGCGTGTGCACAATCCGATTACATTAATTGCCCATTTTTACAATAACTTCTTTTAAAGGGAACCGATGACAGCTTTGGAATGTCCTCTCTCTCTCTCTCTCTCTCTCCCACATTACCTCAATCAATACTCCCCCAAACAACCTTTAATGGATTCATCGACATGGTCCTACAACAGCAACTACTCTTTCCAGGAAATGATTAATTAAACTTGGCATAACATCATTTATCAGAATGGTAGGAGATTTCAAGTACCACATCTTCACTAAACCCGTCAATGCTAACCTAGTTCATTGTAAATCATTGAAGCAATAATGACCTACACAGAATGCTGCGTTTAACATGATTCGATGTCTTTCTGGTACACAGGTTTTGATTAAGTTCGACATGTTGGCTCGCTGCGAACCTGTTCGTGATTATTCTAAATTGTTGTATGATCTATAATTCGTGTTTGTAGAAATGTTAATAGGAGCGGAATATTTCCGCATGTATTGGGATTTTAAATTAATTTCTAATTCGAATTCTTATCAAAAAGGTGTTTATTTATAGAACTGGGCTTAATCTTAAGCAGCTTATATTGTATAGAACTTAATTCTTATTGAGAATATTTGAATCATCGAATTCGAGCGTAATCTCAGTTGAACTTCAAATGTGTAAATGTAGAACATATAAAATATTCGCGCCCTTAGTTAATCTGTTGCGTCATTTTAGTACTTCTGCTTATAAGAAAGTCTATAAAATATAAATGATTGAAAATAAATTCAAAGTTTTTACTGAACTGTTGATGTTTACTGAAATAATGCTTCTGTCCGTGGGTATTTATAATAGTTTCTTATTGAAAACAACACAAAGAATCTATTGTTAAAGTGGGAAAACTTTTAATAAAGCTCGAATATTATCTCTAGATTCGTATGAAATATTGAAACACGCCACGAATGTTATTTTCCCTGCAATGACACTCTCCTTGTGAAAAAGTGTTTTACAGACAAAAATTGCTTCCCAAAAAATAACATTATAGAAACCATAAAAAATGGGATCATTGCTATTATATTGGCGACTTTATCGTTCTTGGTGATAAATTTGGTGAAAAATATCATATCATATCTGGTATCATCGAGAAGGCTTCAGGATAGACACTTCTAGAAATTTCCATGAAGATATATAAAGGACCTTTGAAACAAAAACCAAGTCAATTCAGAAGAGAATTCAATCAGGATCAGATTCTGTTTGTACGTTGATAGCAATAAGAAACATGGATTTCTGTCCAAGTTTCTGAGAGTGGAACTGCTCCAGAGATCCGTTTCTAGAATGTTGTAAAGCTTGTTTATGAAGAGTGCTTTTTCCATTATTGTATAAATAAACCGTTATAATATTTCTTATATGGATATAAGTCGATTTTCTTTATTATCAAAAAATAAACTTTTATTTATTTTGCATAATGAGAGAGTTTTAAAATAATGTAATAATATCTTTTTTATTTTTGCAGTGTTTGTAGTAGGGTAGTTCAATCGTCACGAAATTCATCGAATTGGTTATCAATACTCAAAACGTATTTTTAGAGCCTTGAAAAGCTTTTATCTAGAATCAATTCTCAAACAGGTTGAAATTTGTACAACATACTTATAGTTCAGAAATTACAATGATTTAAAATAATGAATTTCGAATGTTATTTATTTTAACGTCAATACTCATGCTTTATTCTCAGAAAGCTGTTAACCAGTTATGATTCAATTACAGTAATTTAATAACTTTCAATGGCAAAAAATTAAGTAATTTCAATAATAGAAAAAACTGACCGCTTCGATCATTTTAAAAGGAAAATTTTACTATACAGAAAATTTCTATGTATCGGAATTATTTCCTGATATAAAATTTTTGCACAAGCTTAAAAGGTTTTTTTTCAAACATTAGTTATATAAATAATTTAGGACACTTTACTATGAGTCAACTTTGTTCCACCTATAATAGAAGAAGCAGATAATCGAGAGCTATTTTTGAATAGAAATCACCTGGGTCCCTTCACACGAAGTCAACTGGCAATTGACATGGAGCTCTAGAATACCACGAAGCCGCGGTAGCCTAGTGAGCAAAGTGATGGACTCTGGCCGGCATGTCAGAATTCGAGCCAAGAACCGCTGAAGACCCACCGTGCAGGGGGACGATGCCCGTTAAGGTATCCAACTACCCTAAAATTGGAACTTTTGTCAAAAATTGAAATTTTTCATGATTTTATTTTATAGGCCATTGTTATCTTTATAAAAATACTAAGTTTATTATTTTCCATTCACTAAAACAAAAACTACAAGTGTTTTAGAAAAAGCAGATGTCACTACTTTAAGCAAGATAAGTCAAACTCGTTTTACTCGAAACATGTTTTTTAAAAAGGCTCAAACGGGGACAGCGATTGCTCAAAAAGTTTTGAAATTAATTAACGGAAATTTTTTGTGTATGTTCTGTATATTAGTAGACTTCCGATTTATCAATCACTGATTGATCACAAGACTTACAGTCCCTTATGTGAATATAACCACTGTTTTTTCAAGCAATTTCATATAATAACTGAGATAAAGTACTCTGGTTTTTGTAAAAATTAAAATATTTCTTATCCTGAATGGGATTTCAAAAATGAATAACAGAGCAACACATCAGAATTGAAAATTTGTTCATAAGCTTTTGGTACAGAACGGGCTACGTTTATTTTTTTATTTTTTTTATTTTTTGTAAATTTTTACTAATTTTTTCCATTTTAATAATAATAATTTATTTTTCTCTTCTTAATTTTAGTATATTTTACTTTAAACTTACTAAAAAAATCTAAAAAAACCACAATAAAAACCCAATATTTCCATCTTAAAAAAAGTTGTCGCAAGTAATAGGATAAGTTAAATCTGCCGAAGCTCAAACGTCCTTCAGTTGGTGTGGTGTGGAACTTAGGAGAGGGAGTGCCAGCTTAGGTGTCATCTTCATCCCTTGACCATGGTTCGAAATTACGAGATCCGTCGCCAAAAGCCCTCGTGTAGCTAGCTGAATAGTGCGATGTTAATATTCGTTCACTCGAAAAACACGTTCTCTTCCCCGCTAGTTGACTCGACTAAAAGGAAACTGTGGAAGTTACGTTGTTCACACATGGCTACTCGTCATTCGAAAATGAAGAAAGCTGTTTATACTACGGAATCAATCATTATACTTGAGATTACGAACTTCGCTACAACGCTCTGTTTTCAGTCAATTTTGTATCCACGTGTGAAAAGAACTTCCTCCCATCTTTACACTAGAGGAGTGGTGATAGGAAACAGTTGACTGCCACAAAGTTGCCTCGTGTGAAACTGGTCTATAGAACAAATTATTTATATTTTTATAAAATTAAATTCCCGTTGGTATTTGAATATTTCAATTCAAGTTGAAGGATTTCGACTGACTCATTTATAACGATTCAAAAATCTCTATAACGTTACTCTAACAAAATCTATAACAGTTTTTTGATTTAAAAATAAAAACGTATCATTTTGAAAGAAACAAATATATTATGACAACTCTTCAAACATTCTTGGCAGTTATTTTGATAAAATGCTATCATTGATTGGCTAGTAAAAAAAAATCCATGCAGTATCAAAAAAGAAATAAATTTGAAAGCTGTAGAAATATAGCTTTTCTTCCCATTCTTAATATAAAAATATATGTTATTGATTATTCTACCACTTGGAAAACACTTCTAGTAGTGGAATAAATAGATAGATTCTTGTTACTTTAGCACAACCAGTACAAAAACTAAGATATATTATTTATCTCTTATACATTTATATACCATGCCTGAATAATTTTAACATAAAAATTGAATTTCTAAAAAACACATTAATTTAAACGGCATCTTCCATACTAGGAAGTATCGTGGTTATATGGAGAAAAAAATTATAAACCGAAGCCTGCTTATGCGGCAAGGATGTTTTATGGTATAAAGATTATAAAAAAAAAAATTCGAAAAAAATTTTCAAAATTTAATATTACCACAAAGGGGATGAGTTTTCCAAAATAATGGAAAGACTTAATTTTGGTTAGATGAAACAACAACAGGCTCAAAATAGTAATTTTTTTTCACAAAGTGAATTATCAAAATTGATTATTACTGAGTAGTGAGTAGAACAGTATAACATTGCAACATTCATAAAACAGCTCGTTTTCATAGCACTGGCGATCCCCGCAGTCCAAACCAAGTTGATTACCGTGATCCGCTTTATTGGGGGGGGGGGGTACTATAATTTGGACAAGTAGTATTTTTACATTTTACCCTAAAGAAGCTGTTAAAAGTACCAGATTTTTTTTCTTCTAACTATTTAATGTGTGTCTTCTCATCGTAATAAATACTAAAAAATACTAAAATCCCTGTTTCCTTTTGACAAAAATTACTTTGACTTGTACCACAAAAAAACTCAAATATCTAAGCCCTTCATGGCAGTACACTTAACATAAAAAAAATCCTTTTTTATATACCAGGTAACATATCTACCGCATAGGTAGGTTTTGAAACTGAAGGTGATTCGATCCCGGTACCTTTCGATCTGTAAGCACGTAGATTACCACTGGACCAAATTGCTCATTTCTGAAGGGAGACTGTTACTGGCTTACCTAGATACCACCTCCACACAATCCCCTACCAGTGAGTTGGTAGGCGAACGAACGATATAGTTGTTATGAGGAGCGTATTAGTTGTTGCTGATACGTCTTTTGGATCTCACGACTTTGATTGATGCGTCATGTGTGTCTGACGGCTTGCTTGCTGCGCTATGTGTGTCTGACGGCTATGGTTGCATTTGTGATGTGGGTAGATGACGCCACGACAGCTGCAGCTTTCTTTGTTCGGTGTCAAGGTCACGAATGACAGAGATTCGATCTCGGTACCTTTCGATCCCTTAGCACGTAACTTACAGCTGGACCAAAATGATCACTTCAGTCCGGAGGCTGTTACTGGCTTATATAGATACCAATGCCACAAAACTTAAAAAAAAGAATTTTCGATCTATCCTGTTGCAGTGCTTCTCAAACATTCGACATTTACGACTCGATTTTTAATAGTAATTTCCATCTCCCCCCCTCCCACTCCTTACAATAACAATGTATTGACTACATTGATAATGTACTTCGTCGCTAAAGCTACAATACGACTTTAGTAATGAACCGCACAAATTTTGAAGATAAGTATTAAATTTCGAATATGATAAGCCCATGGGAGTCTCAAGTAATTGTTAAACTTGTTCATAATTTGGTAAAGATAATTTAATTGTCAAATACACTGAGCAGTACTGATGCAATTTTTGTATATTACATCAGCGTAAATGTGTATTCTATTTTTTATTAAGTCAGAATGTATTTTGTTTTGCTTCCTTTTGGTAAATTAATGATTTTTTTAAATAATCTTTTATTTTCGACTTTTAGATATGCTTGCCCCCCCACGTAAGGTTATCGTTTTCCCCTGGGGGGGGGGCACCCCGTAGTTTGAGAAATGTTGCCCTGTTGCATACATTACATAATTGCGTAATATTAAATAATATCTTTAATGAGAAGTTTACCTAAAATATGTAAATTTTTTTACTAGTCAATGAAATAGAAGAACAATTATGCAATTAATTTATTTAAAACATTAAAAAAGTGATAACAAAAAACTATATTTCCTTGTAATACTAATCTCACAAAAACTGCAACAACAATGTAACATTTCATTTAACTACACAGACAGCAATTCGTGGAGGGAAAAAAATCATTCTTATCTCCTCTATGACATATTCCGTGAAATCATTCTAAATTAGAATAAATGGAAAATGGAATAACAATTAAACGTCTTTTTCCCTTAATCCCCAAACCACTCCATTATTCATCAGTACGTCCGATTCTGGATTGAGTACAAGTCCAAATTTATTAGATTATTGCCTTGGCGACCATTAAGACCACTTGCTATGCAGATGAGGAACCTCCTTAAATACGTTAAACGACTTGTACAGTTGTTTCTTTTGTATTCCGTCGTGTAATTTTTTCCCTCTTTCCCACACGATGAGTTATCTCATTTTCCCTTTTAAAGGAAAAATTAATGATTATTTTAATCAGGAATAAGTAAGAGATTTTTTTTATTATTTAATTATTATGTAGCTGTTTCCTTCCTGTGGTTTTATTTGATTAATCTTGAAGAATAATCCTATAATTTGGAAATTTTGTTACCGGAGAAAAAATGGCTGCGCATAAGTTTCTTGTGTTAAATTATGAGAGAGTAATTAACGAACTTTGTAAATGTTTACAGTTTAATTGTACAGTAGAAGTGATATAAAATAAACCATTCGGGATTAAAGTTTTGATGTAATTAATTTGGGATTCCGTATAGTTGTAATTAACGTCATGATAATAAATAGATGCGCATATATAAAAGGAATTCGTTTAAAGCTTTCAACAACTTTCAAAGAGTCCTTTCTACATTTGGAATACATTTCCAGAAAGAATTGTTCTAATTTTCACATGCATTTGTGACTTAGTAGCACATTCATCTGTTTATTACAGATGTAATAAACACACACATAGATGAGTCTCAGTTACTCAAAACACACAGAATTTTCAAATCATTTAGAAACATTCCAAAAATATGTAATGTTTTACTTGAATACATAATTTTAAACCCATTCCACATTGTAGTGATGAAACATATTTTACACCAGAAAAAATGGCTAGTTATGGAACATATTTGGCACCAGAAAAAAATGGCTACTTATGGAACATACTTTACAACAGAAAAAATAGCTAGTTATGGAACATATTTTACACCAGAAAAAATAGCTTATGGAACATATTTTGCATTAAAAAAATGGCTAATATTTTACACCAGAAAAAATGGCTAGTATTTTACACCCAAAAATGGCTAGTTACGGAACATATTTGGCACCAGAAAAAAATGGCTAGTTATGGAACATATTTGGCACCAGAAAAAAATGGCTAGTTATCGAATATACTTTACACCAGAAAAAATAGCTAATTATGGAACATATTTTGCACCAGAAAAAATGGCTAGTATTTTACAGCAGAGAAAAAATGGCTAGTTATGTAACATATTTGGCACCATAAAAAATGGCTAGTTATGTAACATATTTGGCACCAGAAAAAAATGGCTAGTTATGGAACATATTTTACACCAGAAAAAATGGCTAGTTATGGAACATACTTTACAAAAGAAAAAAATCAATTGACTCATACACGGATGAGTAGAAATAAAAAATACAAAGTTATCTAAAGGACAGCAAAGCCAGAGAGGGAATGCAAAATTAGTTTTCGTGTTTTTTATTAAGTAAAATGTTCCGACTATGAGTCATATTCTTTAGCATTAGTGAAGACAGTTTTAATATTGTTACGAAAATTTCAGGTTTTGTCCCTTGTCTGCTCAAAAGTACTGAGGCAAGAAAAATCGTTTGTAGATTACAAAAGAGAATTATTTTTCAATAATGTTAAATAAATAGGAGTGACTTTGGTAAAAATTTTGGGTTAAATTTAATCGCTAAATGCCGACATGTTACCAAATTTAACAGCAGAAATAGATACATCCAGTACAAATGATAAATTGACCAGAAAACATTAGAATATCCTAGAAGGATCTTCCTCAGCCTATATATATAAAAAGACAATGTTGGGAAGTAACATCGGAATCAAACATTTGACAGTGATAGTGCGTTTTATTTGGCTTTTATGAAATTGTGATTACGGATTCGAATTGTGCTCAATATTTGTGTGATGTTTTTTAATCTATTTTATTGTAACTTTATACGTAAATATTGTTTGGTTCCTGTTTCAAGAAAATCTGCTATAAATAAAACAGAATTACAGAATAAATTACGATTTACTTCGAAAAGACTTGCCTGTTAATTGCGGGGACCTCTCCTGCATTTGAAAGATAAATAACAAATAACTGCGTAACAATATGAAAATCAGAAAATCATTGTTTGCTTTGTTTTAATAGATTTTGTGCAGAGAAAAAAAAGTATTTGTTGCCAAAAAAGCATTTCAGTACAAAGTTCTATAAACTTTTATATAACCATCACTTTGGCAAAGAAAATGCATTAATTTAAACGCTTGCAACTAAGCATTTGAACACAGAATAACAAGAAAGTTTCTTAAAACGCATTTAATAATTCATTTTTAACAGTGGTAAAAGTTCAGAAATGAAAACTAGTTCAAAAAGGCAAAATTATAAGTCAAACATTATTTAAAGTTTATTTGAATTCAAGCCAATTTCTTTTCTGTAAAATTTATGTGTATAATTAATTTGAAAGTATGTCATTGTTCTGTAAGTGCAACCATGCTAAATTTGCATAATAATTCTCAAATTTGTACTTAGAAATAATTTACTTCATGGAACACAACCAATTATACGCTTGAGAAAATTGGCTTCTCTGTTTATTTTCAATTGACACGAAGTGTGTTTAATTAAATCGTAGCAATAATATTTACCAGGCACTAGTATCTCAGTTAATGTTTAATAAGTAAATATTTCTTTTCATTCAGATTGATCACGGAAAATCTTAGAAATTCCCAAAAATTACCATGATAATAAGTTATATTTAATTAAGTATTAATCTGCTTTTAAAACGTGGGATTATTAAGTTTGGCTGTTACCTCAATTAATGGAACATTGTAAGTTCAATTCCAGAGAGACGGATTTTTTCATTTTGGCGCTATTTAATAAATTTGTTCTAACTTAATAAACTCGTCTTTGATGGAATATAGTTGAAAAACAGATATCTTAAATATCGTTCTAATCATTAAACACGTGTCAAAATTACGAAATTATTCACAGAGTGAAGGGGTCTTTAAAAAATACTCAGTTTAAATTGTAGTTATCACAAAAAATAAGAATATATATTTCATTCGAAAAATACTCTTTTTTGAACTGATGAATTACATTGTAAATTTAAATAAAAATTAGAAATATCGTTTGGTTAGAAAAAAAATTTAATTGTTTCCATTCAAAATTCACGAATTAACACTGTAACATTAAACATGAAAACTCAATAAATAGACATGTTATATTTACATTATTAAAGTATAATACTATTTATTCTTAAACATTTGTAGATCAGATTCATTACAGGAATTGATAAATTTTTTTTCGCAATTCCCTTGTGTATAAAAATAATAATAAGTGATGTATTAGAGGAAGTTACTTTTTAATTAACACATATGTATTTTAAAAAAATCACTGAAGAAAACATTCCATCGTAAGAAAACTCTATAAAAACTTGAAATTTTTATTTATAAAAAGAAGTACAATCATCTATATTTAAAGAAATGAGTTTGTGATCCACTTTTGATAATAATACAGTCGATTTTAGCTTTAATTCCTATTATTTCTAGACATTGAGGTGAATCATACAATTAAGGAGCAAATATTACATACAGGATCAGACCATGCACAAAAACGGATAATAAACCAAGGCATGGTTTAAAAAAGTTATTATACTTTCTTATATACGAACACAGAAAATGTTTTTTCTTCTAGCACAAAAACATCATCAAACATTTAATACTTAAAACCAGTGCCTTTAGTGTTATTTTTAATACTTGAATTAAGCATTGAACTATTTCCAATTGACTGAAATTAAAATTTTACATGAACTTTATTCCAGTTTTACACATACAGTTCTTCAAAAATATTTTTATTAAAAAAACATTTGTTTTTTCCTTTGAGTACTATGAAGTCTTTTTTAGGAACACCTCTTGATCCAAATATGATTGCTTTTTTTCTAGATTTTATGCTACACTATACTATAAAAAAACAAAAGAAAAATAATTCAAACTTTCAAAATTTCATATTATTGTTGATCCAGTATTATTTTTATTACACGTTACTGTTATTGTTGTATTGTTATATTTGGGAGAAAAATGTTCGCAACTTGAGTTTCGGACGATCCTCAAGGTTGCCAGAAAAGAAATCCTAGTTAAAAATTTCTTTTAACCAATTTCATAGAACCCAAATAATTAAATTTGAACCAGTTTCGATCACTGTGTCCTGCTTGGGGTTTTAATCCAGTTTATATATGTTCTCTTCAGAGCTTTTACTGATTATTACATTTTTAATTTATTACTCTGATTGTTATAAAAGAAAAACTTCACAGCAAAGGTAAATTATTTTTTTCAATGAGCTGCATTTTGGCAGCGGAGCCTTTTCAAACACGGCAAATCCCCAACTGTGAGAGTTATTTCATTAGTGGCACCATCTAGTAGAAATTCCCACTACCAAATATTTGGCTTTTGAATTCATTTTAACTCAAGCTTTCGTCCGATGCTAAATATTGTAGTGATTTAATTTTGCGAGGTACCAGTGGCAAATTGATACTCAGGTTATCTTTTACATGCCACGTAAACATATGACATGCGTGCATACGATTTTTACATCCAGAAAATCTATTGACTTTAACCGGGATCGAACCCACAACCTTAGGCTTACGAAGTGAACACACTACCTCCAAGCCACTGAGCCGACAGGTCTGAACAAACCATACAAACGTATATACAAAAATTCTAACAGAACATATAGAAACACATGATAGTAGCCACTTAAGGTATTCGAACACGTTGAAAATGACCAAATTCAGTCAAGACAGATATTTTTGTTTTTTATTTTATTGAATAGAGCTATCTTTTGACTTTACGAAACATACTTTGTTTTTTTTCTACACTACTTAGAGGCCAAGATAAAATCAATTTTATAAATTTAGAAAATCCGGAAGTGGATTTTTGATCTACCAGAAGTGGGCGTTTAAATTGCTCAAAATCTATCACGGCGAGTCTGATAACTCAAAATATTACGAATGTATTTCTATAAAACTTTTTGAACCTGATATTGATGTTATTTTCTTGAGAATGTACTAAAATATTTTTTATTGTATGAATACTTTTTGAGTTATGGCTTGTTATTTAAATAATGGTTTCATAAAAAATGTAACATTTCTTATAATGTTTGCTCAATCAGCTCTAAAATTTTCAAATTTTAATAAAGCATTAAAATTTTAGTACACTTTCTAGATAAATGCATCTAATTTGTTTTAGTAATACTTTTACTAATATATATTTATTACTTATTTCTCTAACAGCTTTGAAGTTTTTCAAAAATATTGCTAAAATTTCACTTATAATTGTGATTTGTGTAAAATTCAAGTAATTTATTTTAAATTTTGATAGTTAAATAGTAATATGTATTGGTATTGAGTCCTAAAAGAGCATTTATAATGTTTTAGTATGCTCTTTTGTTAAAAAGTACTCCGAACGTGTTTGGATACCTTAAATGTTACCCACTCTATCCCTTAGGTATAATCAAACACGACTATTCTTTGAAATAATTTTCGCCATAATTCGCTACTTGATGAAACATCATCATAAAGATGTATAAACAATAAAATAAGAATAATTTGAAATGAAAATTCACATCAAAAGAGATCTAAAACAAAATGAAGTGAAATCATTTATCTTTTAAAGTACATTCCAGCTTTACCATTTTTTAAAATATCATTTCATTTGCAATTTATTGTAAATTTATGGACTAATATCAATTTAGGCGGTCATTTACAGGTTAAAACAATATACATTATTCCCGCTTTAAGGTATCCGACTACTTGCGACAACTTTTTTTCAAAAATAATGGAGATATGGGGATTTTTTGTGGTTTTTAGATTTGTTAAGTACATTTTAAAAATAATATGCTAAAATTAAAAATTGAAAATAAATTTATTATTACTAAAATGGGTAAAAATTTACAAAAAGTGACATGAAGGGTCCCATTTTGCACCAAAGTTTATGAAAAAAATTTCAATTTTGATGTGTTGCTATGTTATTCATTTTTGAAATGACCTTCAGGATAAGAGATATTTTAATTTTTACAAAAACTAGAGCCCTTTACTTTAGTTATTATATGAAATTGCTTGAAAAGACAGTGATTATATTCACATAAGGGACTATAAATTTTGTCATAAAACAGTGATTGATAAATCTGAAAGTTAAAACGCTTCAATTATTATACAGAGAATACACAAAGAATTTCAATAATTATTTTCAAAACTTTTTAAGCATTTGCTGTCTCCATTTGAGCATTTTCAAAAAAACACATTTCGAGCAAAACGCGTTTTAAAGTATGACATATCTTGCTTACAGTATTGGCATCTGCTTTTACTAAAACACTTGTGGTTTTTGTTTGAGTGAACAGAAAATAAACTTGGTATTTTTATACAGTTAATAATAAATGGTCTATAAAATAAAATCATAAAGAAATGTGTCAATTTTCGGCAAAATTCCTAATTTTAGGGTAGTTGTATACCTTAGATTTACTAAATAGCTATAAAATTAATGATTAAAAAGACAGTAAAAATAGTTTGTTAAACATGTAAGATTCGAATAAAAGCATTTATATAATAATGTGCATTATATAATCAAGTGAATAAAAACAATAAAAATCAAGATAAGAATTTATTGCAATATATTGACTTTCTATCGTAAAATAGTATGGAAAAAAATTAATTCTTTTTAATCTTTTCTATAAAAAGAAAATTCTACAAAAAACTTAAAAACTCTTTTCAGAAACTTAAGAATTCTGATCTATAAAATATTAAAGTATTTAAAAAACCTCCTCCTGCAATCTTTCTTAAAACTGTGATAAGAAATAAATTTGATTTAATTTCGTTCTTTTTAAAGGTAGTAATAAACTCATATTTATAAGCCAAAAAATACAAGCTTCATAAATTAAGCCTGACAGGAATGACGTAAAGTAAATATTCCTTTCCCTTTTAAGGTTTATTACTTTTCCTTAAAGCTAGAGTTTAAAAATGAAGAAAAAGTATTTCGTCTTGGAGAATTTTTCGTCTCAAAAATAGCAAAAACTTTCGAAAGCATTCCACGGCGGAAATATCTCCTCCATGGAAATTTTTTTATGTCTGGTGATGTGATTAAAGTAAGAAATGTCGTCATTTTATCAGTTTTATAAATTTTGTGCATACTTTCTTTCATATTAAATATGTTTTCCTAAGCCGAAAGCAATGCAAATATCTACGACGTTTCAACTCAAAAACAACTTTTACTTCATTATTAATAACTTAGCGGTACAATTCTATGACCATATCTTTTCTTACCTATTTTGAGCTATCATTTTTATTTAGTAAACTAACATTTTCTTAAAAATATTAGTTAATTTCTTAAAAATAGGCTATTTTATTGGAGTGGAGAGATCTTAAATTCCACAGAGAAAAATTCTACAAAAATAAGGTTTTTATGCTTATATAAATATATATATATATAATGAACATTATATATATATATATATATATATATATATATAATGCTGTACGGGGAAGGTGGTACCATGAAGCATTGCTTAACCCTAATTTCGCTGGCCTAATTCAGAGATAGCATTAAAAATCCTAATAGGTCTCCATTTTAATCCAAAGACTCTTTTTATATCTTCAATTGTTATGTTTCTTGGAATCCAATTTCTTTTATTCTTTTTGGCCTTGTTGGTAGCTCAACTTTCTCAATTTTTATTTTATTTTATTTTATTATACTACAGTAGAACTTCGTGTATCCGAACGTCCGGATCGTCAAATATCCGAACCAAAGTCTGGATACATTTTCGAACTGCGCAATGCTCAACAGTTGTTCCACGTGAGGAAAATAAGTGATTATTTTCCACAATAAAGGTAAAATTGCGACGTTTTGCACCTATTTTGCTTTTTCTTCAAGCACATTTCCCGCTTGTGATGATTTTCAATATTCGTATAGTGTCCGGTTTCATATACTGCATGGTTCGCATTCGCTTTTCGGTTATCCGAACAATCGCGTATCCAAACAGTGCCCGGTCCCAATTGATTCGGATAAACGACGTTCTACTATGTATATAATGATAAATAGTTAAGAATCATCATCATTGGCTCAACAGCCACGGATGGGTCTTGCTTTTTCCAGAAAATTTTTCCAAATAGTTCGCTTTGTTGTCAGTTCCCACCAGTTCTATATCCTTATCGTCTTGAAATCAATATTAATGGAGTCCAGCCATTGAAGTCTCAGTCGTCTGTTTGAAGATCTTATATGTAGAGTTATAGTATCCAAGCGGCAAAAATCTAATTACACTTAATTTGATGAATTTCATTACATCAATGTCCTCGTAATTTTTGTAAATTTCATCATTAATAGTTAAGAATGTAACATGAAAAATAAAGGAACTCTTTCTTAGAACTAATTCCATGCAATTGGCGACTTTTAGATAGCCGAAGTAGCCAAAGGGTTACGATCTGGGCTTGTGGCCGGAGTGTCGAGAGTTCGAGCCCTAGTACCACTGAAGACCCACCATGCTGAGAGTCTTATGCAAGTTAAATCTCTCGAGGCTCATTGTCATCCCGTTCGTGTGGGGTATTAGGAGAGGGCGGTGCAAACTCAAGAGCCGTCTTTGTCACTTGACCGAGGCTCGAAATTATGAGGCCCGTCGCCAACGGCCGTCGTGTTTCGTTCAAGTGCGACGTTAATAAAGCTCTCACTCACTCTTTTAAAAAATTTTAGGGAATTTGAACTGACTTTTAAAAAATTATACGCTGAAAATATTGTCAAGACATTGATTATATGCATCGACATTGATTATGAAATAGTTTACCATATTTCGTAAAAAATTTGATGACTAATATTTGATATGTAATTAATCCTTGGCGATAAATCTCGGGCATGGAGTTAATACATAAGTACCAAAAAATTTGTCAACAGGAACTAAATAGGAGCTATTATATAACGCATAATTTAAAGAGAGAAAGCGCGTGCGCATGCGCGAGGTTTATCTTACGGGAATACATAATATTTTTAAGAAACTCCTTTTCCTTCATTTTATTTAATTACTAGTGTTTTATTTTTCCTGTACT
This sequence comes from Trichonephila clavata, assembly GCA_019973975.1. Classification (NCBI taxonomy): domain Eukaryota; kingdom Metazoa; phylum Arthropoda; class Arachnida; order Araneae; family Nephilidae; genus Trichonephila; species Trichonephila clavata. The sequence continues at coordinate 36,306 of BMAO01032124.1, forward strand.
TAATTTACTCATTTTCTTTGTTTTTATTCATCATTCCAATAACATTATCATACGGAAAATATCATACGAAATTTCTTGAAATATCCAACAGTTCCTTATCTCACTCTTATCCAAAGTTTTTTTTTTTTTGCTTAGAAAGAGAACTTTTATTTATTTATTTTGTATTTATTTATTTTTATATATTCAGAATGGAGAAAAGTAATCCTAAATGCAAGATTTGTAATCTTTTATTTAAAAATAATCATAATATAGAAAATAACATAAAGGAATCTTTATAAAAATAATCATAAGTCTCTGTGAAACACCTAGATTTCCTTGCTTTGGTAAATAGATATGGTTAAATAAAAAATAATTAAGCAGTTTTAGCTCTTTTTTTAGCCTTATCTATCAACAATTAAAGATAAAGATTGGTAATCATGGCTACAGAACAGAATATCTAATTCTGATCAAGTCTTAATAAGGATAAATAATAATCGGAATTTTTATGTATTTACTAAATGAAAGAAAAGAAAATTCTGAGCAACATACTTTGGGGATCTCTGAACATATAAAGTGTATGAAAGGTTTAAAAATAAGATAATACTCAAGAAGAAAGCTACAGAAATAAATTCAAAGCAATCATTCAAATATCTATATATTATTTTTTGGTGTTTCTTTTGTTGTTACTAATCTCCCATCTGGTCAGACGAAGCCAGACAAAATCAGTGTAACCGTTGACTTTAATGAAGTCCGATACTAGAAGTGGACTATCATGGATCTCTTCCCAGTCCAGTCCAAGAAAGTCCGAGGTGAAACCTGTTCTGCCTGTCATTTAAGGCAAATAGGAAACCTTTTACTGCCTCCGCAGAAGTGAGACTTTTTAAGTGCCCACTGGCAAGTCGTGACAGACAAGTGTTGGACTGTCTGTCACAAGGAAGAGATAAAGAAACCCCTGGTCTTTTGCCTTTATGCCATTTATGAAACAGTGGTTTAACCATTTTTCTTTATGTTGGGCCTTTTGCCTTGAGAATGATTCTAAATATGTGAGCTCTGTGGAAGGGACAAGAATATCTTTTCAAGAATGTTAACCAATTCATTTACGTAGATATTGACATGGGACGGGATCCATTGAAAATGTACTTTGTGAGGGTGGGAGATGAGCTTAGCTTTTCGTAGGATAGATAAAACTGATCTTATCTCCTATATGGGGCCAGTTTTGGAGGTGTTTAATTGAACTACAGCTTTATATTATTATATTTTATATTAATTTTAATAAGGATAAATAAAGAAACAATCATAAATGATGTGTTTAGAAAATGAAATACAAGAAAATTCTGACTAGCATGCACTTTCGTGATTTATGAACATATGAAGTATATAAAAGGCTTACAAATTCCATAGAGGAGAAAAACACTTCGGAAGCAAATTGCTAATAACTTTTTCCCATAAAATCGATTAAGTCAATAAAAATCAAACATTTTATTTGGGAAATATCATTTTATACAAAAAGTAAGAACTGAATTAATTAATAAAAACATTACTTCTGCCCATAAATAAAGGATTGTACTAGCAATAATAAAAACCCTTACATGACAGATAAATTTTCAAGGGGCAAAAATAGGGAAGAAATTTGATACCCATCAAAAACACTAGAATGAGATTCAGTTCTTTTTTAGCAAAATTAAAAATTAATAGTTCATTTCGCGCAACACTTATTATAAAATAGAAACTCTATAATTATATGAATTCCATATTGTTTGCATTGTATCAAATACAACATTGAAAAAAATATCTTTACAAACTAATCCCAACGTTTTTTGCATAGACTAAATTGTGTGTAAAGGACATACAATTATTTAGTTTTAAAAATTAATTTTAATTAATATTCATTTTTCTATCATCACTTTATAGGCTTTCTATACTATAAGAAGATTCATTCTACAATGAGAAGGAGCACTTAAAAATAGAAAAGAAGGTGCTTTAATGATTCAGATACATTGTTTGCTTAAAAGTCCATTTAAGAGAACAATTAGCCTTACAACTCATTAACTTTGCATGTGTATCATTATACTTTAATGAGAATTTACATCACAGGAGAAGTAAAAACATTAATGACGACCTTCTTTCAAGCGGATACTCGAATCATTACCAGCATTGATCAAGTACTTTAGTGTTTTCTTTCAAAATCTACTTCCTAATTGGCCTTTTGCAAAGACAGTCCAAATTATCAGTCTTTTCTTACGAGTCTTCCCTCATGTGGAAATCGTGATTGCTTAAAAAGAATTTAAAGAATTTGAAATCCGCAATGCATGTTCAAGTCTTATAATGCAACAATGTTTTTCAGCCTTTCTTGTCCCACACATGTCACACTTGAAAATATAAATGAAATTTTGTTACAAAGGAATAAATAATAACGTTGAAAAATTAAAAAAGAATTATCTTTTTTAATGATTTATGTACTCGCTGCAGAGTAACCAACATTGCATGGGAGTTAAGTATTATTTAGTGAGTGATTTCTAAAAAAAATTTCTGTGGAAAATAATTTAATTCAATCCGGATGTTGCCAAGAATTTTTATATGATTTTTACCTTTCGTTACATGAAACATGTTCTGTTCTTCCTTAGCTTCAATGCTATACAAAATTTTGCATAAAATTTTAAAATAATAAATACGGGAAAAAAATACAAATAATTATAGTTAAATGCAAAATCAAAACAAAAGTTTTGACTCCAAAGTATGTTAAACATGACGTCAAATTTAAAAAAAATGTAACTCTCAAATTTCGAGACCAAAATAACACTGGGATTACTTATAATGTTCTAACTCTTCAGGCCCAATTTTCAATCATTCATCTTATATATTTATTTACATATAAATTCAAATAAAGCATCGATAGGTAAATTTAAGTAAGTGCTCTTTTGTGAAATATTTACTTCAATTTAGCAAGAATCATAATTCGTACTTTTGTCAAAGCACATTTTAAAAATTCAATTCCGCACTGAAGAAAGCAAACATTAATAATGAATAACCGAACATTAAAAAATTTTCTATTTTATGTATTATTACAAACAAAAAAGTTACTAATAAGTTACGCGATAAAATAGCAGTTTAAATTTAAACTAGAATTGTGTAAACATAATTATAAATAATCAAAACGTAATGCGAGTCATTAATCTCCTTTGTATAAGTTTTTGTCATAATTTATACTCAATGATTCATTGGCTTAATGGCGAGAAAAACATAATTTACGAATAGAGAAATGTACTATGTACATTGAATGTAAAATCAAATATATTTCTATTGTTTATGTTAGCGAATTAGTTTTTTTTAAAGATGAAGGATAAAGAGCACGCTAAAAAATAAAATCATTAACAACATATCATTTACATTTAATCATATTTATTATAACAAACTTTGATTTCTAGGGGCAAAAAACAAGAAAAGTGTCCATCAGAATACGCATGCATTATCAAACATTCATCGTGAGATAATACACATATATATGCGCAGGTCTTTAATATATAAATGATTATTATTTACAACAACCATTATTACGAGGGAAATATACGTCGGAATATAAAGGAAATATCAGTCGGAAAATAAATTTCCCCTGTCGACTGTGGTCAGAGTTGTGTATGAAAATCAAAATATAGAATGAGACATTAAAGATAAGACATAACTTTACTTTTCGGCATAAGTACCAAGTACATTGAGACATTTGTCATACCTCTTGATAAGCTTCAAAAAGCACTCCAGGTAAAAAGGGCTTTGTATACGGAAGAAAAGTTTAATGGTTTGTTTGACTTCAGCATTGCTTACAAAGCGCCTTCAGGCGAGATTCTTCTTCAAAGACGGAAACATATGAAAGCCACTACATGCAAGCACAAGACTGTATGGCGGATGGTGAAGATGCTCCCAACCAAAGTTGCATTATGGTTTTGCATTGCCGTCATTGAGTGTGGTCCCACATTGTCATCCGACAACAGAACGCCAGATTTGAGAAGCCCAGGTCGCTTTTTCCGAATCGCCTCTTTCAACTTCGACACGGTGTCATAGTACCGCGTAACACTGATTATTGGAACACGAGTAGGGTAATGAGTTTGGAATAGTCCAGTGAGTACCCAAAGATGCTTTTTTATTCAGCGCAGCTGACTACGCACAACAGAAGACAACAAAGAAGTCAATATATGGTTACAGTGAAAAACAGAGACGCGCCCATTCGCAGCGACATCTACCGTGTAATGGGGGAGATACAACATCCTCCGCCCACAAAAGTTACAGTTTAACTTAAACATAAATCCAGATTTCTAGAAAATTAAACATGCTTCAGAAAATAATGTACAAACTGATTAGAAAAACTTAACACTAAAAATTGAAATTAAAATACACAAATTAATGTTCAAGAGAAAATTTTCAAAATAAGAGTTCAAGTCTTAAGACTTAATAGTTCTACCTCTTCTGGTAGTTATTGGTTCTCTCATAATTTCAGCAATTTTACCTGAAGTTTCCAAGCGGCACAAACGTTGAATCGGCCGTATCAGTTCACCACTCTGAGTTTTCAATCTTGCAACGCGGGAAACACCGTCACGCCCCTTATAAATTTTCGACAATTTTAGCCAAAGGCCAATCTAACACGTTTCTTATTATCCAAACTGATTAATACAATGTCTCCAACAGAAAGTGGAGTTTGTACCTTATTGCTCGTCTGTTTTAAAAGTGAGATATATTCCTTTTGGAATCGAGTTTTAAGTTTATGTTTTACGGCGTGAAGATGTTTCGCACGTTTGCGAAGATTTTGCATATCATTCAGGTCCAAGTCCCTGAACACAGAATTCAGTTTGGTCCTGCAAAAATAGAGATGGAGTAATAGGTACCAAATCAGAGGGGTCCTCCGAGAGGTAAGTTAGGGGTCTGCTGTTTAGAAGAGCCTCGCACTCACATACGATGGTGTGAAGTTCATCATATTGAAGAGAAGCTTTTCCCAAATTGCGTCTCAGCAATTCCTTTAACATTCGGACCACCCTTTCCCACCAACCACCCCACCAAGCGGCGGTCGGTGGGTTAAAGTGCCAGGAGATCTTCTTCAAATCAGAGTGAGCAATGATGGCACTCCAATCGATGTTTTGGAGTTCGTTGTTGAGTCCAACGAAATTTGTACCATTGTCTGAGTAAATTGTTTTTTACTCGACCTCGACGTGAAATGAATCTTCTCAATGCAAGAAGAAAACTTTGTGTTGAGATGTCCGAGACAAGTTCAAAATGGATGGCACGGTAAACCGCACATGTGAAAATTGCGATCCACACTTTGTCACGATTTCGCAGGAGCAGAGGACCAGCTAGGTCCACACCGGTCGTCTCAAACACAGCTGACATTCTTACACGCTCTTCAGGAAGAGGTGCAAACACAGAAGTTGACAGTTTTGACTTAAATCTTTGACAAATTACACATTTAGACAAGACTGATCGGACAGTTTTCCTCGATCTCAATATCCAATACTTTTCTCGCAGGACAATAACAAGTGCTTGGATACCTGCATGGTTATGGATTCGATGAGTCTCTTCAATGAGCCTTAAAACAAGTTCATGTTTGTCAGGTAATAAAATAGGTCGTCTAAAGTAATCTCCAGTATCTGTAGAGAAAAGTTTTGTCTCCACTCTGAGGAGGCCATCAGAATCGAGGTAAACGACAAAGTTCGGAGGTATGAGTCGACGATTTTTGCCAAAGGTCTCTTTTCTGTATGAAAAGGAGAATTTCGAGCTCAGATTTTGAGAGCTCTTTTTCACTAAGGTTTCCTTTAAGTAAAGAGTCTTTTTGACGATTAGCTACTGATTTAGCATTTGAAAGGAATCGTTTTACATAGGCCAAAGTTCGAACGATGGAAGAAAACTTTGAAACACGTTTAGTCCACTCGAAGAAATTAGAGTCGGAATCATTCAGAGACAGATTCGTCGTAACTGTAGGTTTTCTCACTTCGGTAGCAAGTTCAAGAGCATCCTTGAAATCAGAGTCTTTGGTGTCTGGCCAGGAGGAACGGTTTTTCAACCATATTGGACCCTCCCACCAACAAAGACTGAAGAGAGTTTGTGCGTTGCATCCCCTGGATGCGATGTCTGCAGCGTCCATCTGTGATGGAACGTAATACCAGTCTTCCTTCGATGAGCTGGAATGGATCTCTTTTATTCTGTTACGAACGAAGGTTTTCCAAGTCCAGAATTTTTGATCCAACAAAGCACGACTTTTGAGTCAGTCCAGTAGAAAGTTTGAATGCTGTGAATGTTTAATGATGTTTTGACGCTCTGGACAAGGCGAGTGCCGATAACTGCTGCCAAGAGTTCGAGTTTAGGGATGGACATTTCATTTTTCGTTTTGGTGATGGGATCCTTTTTTAGAGGAGCGACGCGTGATTTTGCCTGAACTAATTTAATTTTGACTTTATTATCGCATTTCAATTCGTAAAAAAACGCACGCTGCAAAGGCTTTCCCACTTGCATCACTAAACATATGTAAGGTGGTAGTTGACTCATCAACTAAACCCCCAAAGTAGCGTGGAATTTGAACCAGTTTCAAAAATTCCAAACTAGCAAGCCAATTTTTAAATTCCTCAACGATTTCAGAAGGCAGTTTTTGATCCCATGTTAGTTTATAATTTTTCCACGCTTTTTGCATTAGAAGTTTTGGAATGAGTGTTACGGGTGCTGTAAAACCGATTGGATCAAATATCTTTTGCGAAATTGACAAAAGTTGCCGTTTAGAACATGTATCGTTGATTTCAGTAGAAATATTTCTGAGATCACAAGTGAGCAAATCAGTATTTGGTTCCATAAAAGGCCAAGCACAGAGCATTTTGTTTTTTCCTGATTTTGTTGCTCTGCGGAAGAAACCCAACCTGTTAGCTCAAACCCTGCCCTCGACATGACTTGACAAGCTATTGTTTGAAATCGTTGAAGCTCTATCTCAT
>BMAO01032125.1:0-27574 GCA_019973975.1 Trichonephila clavata
CAATATCCTTTCAACATATCTAGAACAGTATATAAATTTTTTCTTCCCTACTAAGAAATTCAACTCCATCATATTCTCCATTGGATATGCGTCCGGTACGGTAAGAGCATTCAACTTCTGAAATCTATGCATAACCTAAGTGTTCCATCCTTTTTATGAACACATACTACTGGGTGTGCTATTTCACTTACAACAGGTTCAATCAGACCTAACTCTAACAATTCGTCTATCTGTGCGTCTACTTTCCTCTTTAAGTTTTCCGGTATCTTATAAGTTCTGGGTTTCATCTTCTCCTCCTCAGCCTTCAGTTTTATCACGTGTTCACCAACTTTAGCTCTTTTTATTTTTCCAGAAAACAACCTTCTGTGTCTATGTAAAAGATCTTTTAGTTGATTTTGTTGCTTCTTAGATAAGTAATCCAACTTCACTCTGTCCAATGCTTCATCATTTTCCTCAGCAGCAGGAACTGTTGGCGTTTCATATATCTCACCAAATTCATCATCGATATCATAAACAACTCCAACCGTTTGAACTCTCGCTTTGTATTCTCTAATCTTGTTAACATGCAGTAATCTTAAGTTACCTTCAGGCATCTGCAAATAATATGAATTTGCTTTTACTCTTTTAACAACTTTAACTGGACCTGTCCATCTAGAATATAGTTTATTCGTTGAATCAGGTATCAAAACAAGCACTTGATCTCCTGGTGCAAATTCTCGATGTTTCTTTTGCCTGTTATAATACTTAGCGTAGTTACCTTGTTGCACATCACTTGTTAACTTTGCCTCGCGGGTTGATACTTCTAACTTTTCTTTTAATTTTTTCAAATAACTCTCTACTGATCCCTTCATATTCAGAGGTAATAACGTGTTTCCAGTCCAAATTGACTTCAATATAGACAACGGACCTTTCGGCTCCCTTCCATACATTAGCAGAAAAGGTGGTACACCGGTAGTTGCATTGGGAACTTCCCGATAAGCCCATAGTAAAAACGGTATATGCCTATGCCAACTTCTTCCTTCCTCTCTAATAATGTGATGCAACATGTTCTTGAGAGTCTGGTTCCATCTCTCAACTAACCCGTTTCCTTCTGGATGGTATGGTGTCGAAAAACGTGGGCAAGCTCCTAAAATCTTCAAAAACTCTTGCGTTAAACTTGCAGTAAAATTTGTCGCATTGTCCATTACGATCACTTCTGGAATGCCTGTTCTACTGAATATTTCGAGCAGTGCTTCACATGTACTCTTAGCCGTTAGTGACTTGAGCGGGACTGCTTCCGGCCATCTAGAATGCTGATCCATCAAACAAAGTATATATCTATGTCCCTGTGACGATACTGGATCTATAGGACCAATTAGATCAACGTTTACCACTTGGAAGGGCAATTCAGGACGAGATACAGGTGTTATTGGAATTTTGTCAACCGAACGAATTACTTTTCTGCACTGACAACCATGACAAGAACTACAATATGCTTTAATCTCCTTCACCATTCCTGGCCAATAAAATGAAAACTTGATTCTCTGAATTGTTTTATGAGCTCCTAGATGTGCTCCGAACACTGATTCATGTGCAATTTCTAGTATCTTCCTCTTCCTAATTTCGGGAATCACTAACTGTTTTATCCTATTTCCGCACAACAGCTCTTCATGGTACAGGATATCGTTTTCTATCACATATCCTCCTTTTTTTAGCTTAGCAAAATTCCATGCTTCTTGAAGAGTATCGCAACTCTTTTGCTGTTTCTTGAATTTTTCGGTGTTATTTTCATTCTCCTCATCATATTCTGTCATTGTTGGCTCCTGTTCTTCCTCCTCAGTATTTACACTTTCATCTAACAATTTTTTGGGGGAATCTGATCTTAAGTTTACAGCGGCTGTAAATCTGGGATTGTATATTCTCTCTTGTTCTAACAATGCTTCATAAGTTTCAGTATCTAATAATATATCAGCGTTCAGTCTGTCCACAGTTGCCACCACCGTTTTAATTACCGGCGTAATATACCCGTTCGTTACCAAACCAATATCCACTTCTTTTAGTTCAGCCTTTTAAACAATCACCAAATGCAGGTTGCAACATTATATATCCTTTGTAATCGACTTCTTTCCCTACTACACTGCTTTTAAACACGCTAATTTGTGCACCTGAATCTACTACAGCTTCATATTCTACTCCACCATAAGAAATTTTCACTATTTTAAGATCCGACATTTTTAATTGAACTGCACTGCATTTCTTATTTTCCATTAAAACTTCGCCATTGAATCTCGCTGTGACTACTTTGCTTTCATCCTCAACTACTTTGACTTCTGCCACTTGCACTTCAGATACCTTTACCTCAGCAACTTTACCCTCGGTCTTTTCTCTCCCATCTTTCTTATCCCTGCAAAATCTCGCAAAATGTCCTACTCGTCCACAATTGAAACATGTAACTGGTTTTTGGAAAGAATTTCGCTTATCGAATCCACTGCGGTTGTTAGATTCTTGTCTATATCCTTCACTCAATGTATGACATCTTCTATTGAACGTGCCAGGCTTTTCCCGATATGAATTTCTATACGGTTGAGAAGAAGTAGCTTTAGTGGCCTGATTATATTGCCTTGCGTTTTCATAATCATCTAACTTCTCAGCAAGATCGTCAACTGTTACAATTCTACCCCAATCATCAATAAAATGTTGTTGTATATCCCTGGATACTTGTTCCTTCATCTGTTCTACAATGACAAGTTGTTTCAGACTGTCAAAATTGTAGATATTTAGTCCCGAAATCCACTCATTAAAATAGTTCGCCAACTCAAATCCAAAATCTCGCCAAGTGTACTCGGTCGATTTACAATGCCTCTTAAATTTTATTTTAAATGCTTCTGGGCTCAATTTAAATCTTTTTAATAACATACTTTTTATATGCTCATAGTCATTTGCCTTTTCCTCAGGTTCCCTGGCAATCAAATTCGCCATTTCTAACGGCAATAGTCCAACAAGATTCGTAACCCAGTCTTCTTCTTTAATATGAACTCTTCGTGCTTGTCTTTCAAACAGTATTAAGTAAAAAACTTATATCACCTTCTTTAGGGTCAAAAGTACGCATTAATTTTTGCAATCCAACTGGTACGTGTTCTTGTATTCCTTCATTCTGAGAGTCCATCTCTCTCCTAAAACCATTATTCCTTATCGAAGCTTCTATTCTCAACTTTTCTAATTCATATTCTCTTTCTTGACGCTTAATTTCATCTTCTCTTTCTTGACGCTTAATTTCATCTTCTCTTTCTTGACGCTTAATTTCATCTTCTCTTTCTTGACGCTTAATTTCATCTTCTCTTTCTTGACGCTTAATTTCATCTTCTCTTTCTTGACGCTTAATTTCATCTTCTCTTTCTTGGCACTTTATTGCTTCTCTTTCACTTACTATTCTGTGCAGTAATTCTTTCGTGAACGCCTCATCATACTCTTCACTTGCTAATATCATATTTTTTTAAAGCAGAAACTTTCATTTCTTCCGTTACAGTTTCTCCTAATTCTTCCGCCAAACACTTCAAATCTACCTTCAAAGCTCTTCCTAAAAACGCCATTTTATCAACCGTTGGATATAACTGGAATTCACAATCTTCAAAACAGTTTCGATGTCGCCAAGCTTCACAACAGTTCGCAATTCTTATTCTTGAACCAATTCGAAATCCTCAATCTTCAAAACAGTTTTAAAATCCTTAATCTTCGAAACGATTCGAAATCCATTTCGGTTTTCTCGCACAAATGTCAGCCGTGAACCCAATTCATACTAAAGAAAAACTAAACTCATCAGAGCAACATCAATTCACCATTTTATTCCAGAGAAATCCATCTACTACATTCTTTTGGCTCCTTGCCAAAGACAAGATACACAAGCAGCTCGTTTAAACCATTACATCATGACGTCACCAATGAGTAATATAATAAATTTACCGCGTGACCCTGACAGAGTTGATTGTTGCATTTTCATTCCTGAGAATCCAATTGCCGTTTGAACTTATTCCAATTTACAATATCATTATCAATTTTTTTTAAATGCTAACTGCTTTTCAACGAGAATTACATTCTCAGATATAGATTTCGATTACGATTTTTTATAAATGATAGGACAGCATTCTATTTATTTTCCTCCACTTACTGATTTAAAGAACCCGATTTCTTTTACAAAATTTTCGAGAGGAGTCCTAAAAAATTATCAATTCATTCGTTTTTAAAATTTTAATTTTTTTTGTTATACTTTCAGAAAATGTTACACAAGTTATGGCAGTACATTTCTGAAGCTGTTTTTATTTTAAGATCGAATAGTTGCGCAATGAATGTTTAAAAAAGAAAAAAAAAAAAGGAAAAGGGGTTAAAAAAAACCCTCCCAAAGTTCATGGAGTTTAAATTTACTTGGAATTAATACCTCGAAAAGAAACATTCGATTTCGATTCCAAAATTTTCTGTGGAGGGTTTTTTTTATTCACAAACTCGGAAATATTTCAGTTAGTCCAGGGTTCGCAATCGGATCCATTTTCATAAGATTTATCCACATCAGACATGTCTCTGAGAAGAAAAGAAATAAAAAGCAAGATAATGTTGTCACATGAACGTCTGAGAATGCGTCGTTTTAACTGCGAATTGCAAAAGGATTTACAACCTTCGTAGTATAATGACGTGCAGAAGAAAATTCACATTAGTAATTATAACGGTTTTTTCTTTTCCTTTTTTTAGATGGTTTGCCTTTTCTCATCGTGATTATAATTTTCAGCTATATAAATGGAGAAGTATCGTACGTTTTAAACGGAGTCTTCGATCTTTTCACCACTATAGGGCCCTGAATTTTCTTGAATTGTGTTTCGAATTCTCTTTGCCTTCGAGGCAGAATAAGCCATTCCTCCTGGATCGGAAATCAGGAAGAGGTGTGTGAATTAATTTTCTATATAAATTACAATGCGAGTTTTTCTTTTAAGCATGAATCCAGGACTTGTTTTTATGCGTGTGGATTTCGCTTCCGATCCATCCAATGAGAGCATTTATTTCTCTTTTACATAGGGATGGGTTTTCTGAACTTATGTTTTGCCTTCATGAGCTCTGAAATATTTTGGGAGAGAGCAAGGTGTGAATTCGTTTGGTTGTGAGCAATGAAATGACCGTTTGAAATTATGGTGCTGAAATTCTTGACAGCTTCGTCTGAGTTGCGAGTATTAGGATTTCTCATTATGTTGCGGAGAACCAAGTGATGATTGATTCCAGTTGGTCGATTTTAAACCATTTACCTGTGGAAAGAAGTTAATAGTTATAAAGTCAAAAATAATTAGATTGGGGTTGGTGGCAACTGCATGGAATGAAATTACGCACGTATGAGTAAAATTAAATGCAAACTCAATATTTAACACAGAACTCAAAGATGTGGAGAGTGAAGGGGATCATCAGAAGCTACACTATTCAAGGACTAGATATGTGCGGTTGTCTAGTTTCAAACTCGGGTTTTGTTGTAGAGGTTTCCAATAAGAATACCACCGTTGTTGTATGTGAGAGTAGAATCAAGTAAAGTGGTGTTAAGGGAGCCGTGCGGAGGTCTGTTAATGTGAGCCTCTCGATTTTAGCGTTGTCTACTAGAGTTGTAATAACAATAGTGCTGAAGCTTTAAACTCACAGCAGCACAATTCTTTAAAATATTATTTCAGGGCTGACATCTACCCGACGTCAAGTTTCGGTGTAAATAATCTGCGAATACTGAATAGACAAGGATGTGACACATAAAGCATTTAATGACGGGCAATAGCAATACACAACGTTACAACAATACGATTTAAGTACATCTAAAGTAAGAACAGAACCGCAACAAAAAATGAGGTCATTCGCTTGATGCTGATTGGTTGGAGAGGGGATGCCATTCGCAACAAGTGCATTCGTATAGATTGCATACAGTTCCGTTTATTTTAGAGTAAATATTTGTCCAATGGAGTCTATATATTCCGCGAAAGTTTTTACTCTGGAAACTACGATTTATATTTTTCGCGCTTTTCACTGTCTTTGAATATTATAAACCGGAAGTTTCATGATTTTACTTCTTAGTTCGATTATAAATCGAGCCTCACAACGAGGGAAATCAAATATTTCTGCACCACGAATGAAAATAATTTATTCTAAGCGAAATCAAATTATACAACTATCCTTCATTTCATGTGCCTAGTGATTAGACTGATTTTGTAAAAGTCATCCTATTTTGTTGCAAGTAGAAAAGACAATTTTTTAAAAAAATTAATGATTCTTAAAGGATTCCAGCCCCGAAATCCAATTTAGTTTATGCAAAATGTTTGTGAAAGGGCTGTTAATAAAACAAAGAGCATCCTGCTTATTGTAGACTTTTGAACTCTAAGCAAGTCATTGATGTTATGTGAAATCGAAAGAGCGTTTAATTGAAACATATATGTTAATGTTCTGTTTCAGGCAAAATACCAATCGTAACGAAAGTTACAGTCGCGCCATAACGTTTTATGTGGAATCTTAATCAACGCAGACCTTTAAATTTCTAAAATATTTAACTAACATTACAATAAATAGTGATAAAACCTTTGTTTTCCTGCTTTTAGAACATTGCATTTATTTCTAAATTTCAAAATATTCGTACATGTTATGTCTTGAGATTAAAAGGCTTAAAAGGATTTTTTATGATATTTGCTGGTAGGCGACGATCCATTACAATATCAGCCGTCCATCTGGTATTTAGGTGAGTGAGGCTGACTGCTGTGGCACTGGACCTGGGTTTGATTCCCGGAGAAGGCATGGATGTTTGTCAATGCAAATTGCCTCTGCGGCATGGGGGTAATCTTAATAACCGTCCAGCCATGACCCTCTCGTGATGTTGTGGAAGGAGGTGGAAGTCCCCTAATCCCCCCTAGTGTGCTCTCTCTCAAAATTCGGGTGGAACCGAGCCAAATGGTACAGTCACCTGCATGGTGCTCAAAGCTACGGCTAACGACAGGCGTACATCTAGCCCTTTATCACGATGAATTTCACGGGATTCGATATGGCAGCATGAGACAGGTGGCATTAGAAATAACAACAACTACATCTAACTGGAAAGAAAGTCGCTAAGAATCGTTATCGAGCCCTTTAAGAAAAATATTTTTTCATAACAATTATTCAGAGAGCAATTATTATTTTTTGACCCTAAAAATTATATTTAAAGCACAAGAACCGCATGTACATATTTCCATGAGATATTGAGCCACAAATTATTTTTTTACATAATTTGTAATAGAAATAACCTGATTTTAACTCGAAAACTCTGCTTAACCTTCATTCCTTTCTGCAGGTGAATGTTAAGTTTTTCAGGTGAATTTTATTTATTTTTTTAAAGTATTTGGGCAGTGTACATCTCGAAAGGCCGATATGAACGACTCTCAGTTTGAATCCGTTTACAATGGTTATTATTTCATATTTTCTTGTTTACTTTCATGCGATGAATTTTCAAAATCCCAACTCATCGGCCAAGAGAAAGAGAAAAAACTTGTACGTTTAAGTGCGAAAGAGAGACGTTACAGCGCTCTCCATGCTGGGATAATACAATTGGAGCCAGCAACGCATCATAAGAAGAAGCAAGGGGGAGAAAAGGTTTGAAGAATAATCTCGGAACGATTGTGTTGAGACTCGACCGGAAGTTACGATGGAAATAATCACGCAATGGGATGGCTGCATGCATCTGACATCCGGATCATATGTACATGACGTCACTTATTACCCGCCGATTTCAAACACCGCAGCCATCTTGCTGAAGCTTTCATGAGGTGCAATTTGAAGATAAATGGCTAAATATTGGCGCATTGTACGGCTGCACTATCCGAATTGAAAGAAAAACAAAACATGTCCAACTCAAGTTTTCTCTAAATTTTTGTTCAAATATGAAATCAACTTCCACACCTATGTTTTTATTCAAGAAAACATCCTCTCCCTCTCTGTGGGTTTTAGGATACTTTTACAAAATGCAAGTCTTTCAAGGAAAATGTTTTCAATCCTTATTTAGAACGTTTGTCAACCGAAACTTTATTTTTGTTCGTTTTGTTTTTTTAGAGTTTACAGAGAAATAGCAAAGTTCATTATTAAAGTATTTTATGTAAGTACTTAACATTTTTTCTCTGGGGAAAAAAACTGAAGACAATCTCCATTCAAAATGGTAAAATGTGTTATTTAACTTGAGTTTTACTTACATCTGTAGGATAGTTAACTTCTGAGGTAATGTATCTCATGAAATTACATAATATTTGAACATAATTTAATACATAAAATTTGATCAAAAATCTAATTTAATGTCATATTTGTGTGTGTATATTAAAGTATTTGTACAAAAGTGGGAAATGAAAACATAAATTATATTGATGCAACTTTCTTTTACAGGAAAAAATGAATATGGATGATGCACTCCAGCAGGAACAAATGTAGAAAGGGAGACTGAAGAAATCCAGGTAGGAACCTAATGATTTATTAAAATATTTTTATCTTGTTTCAGTAACATTATATTTAATCTACAATTGTGTTACATTTTCCTAACAATGCATTCATCTGCCATTCTTCTGGAAAATAATAAATTTGTCCTAGTGCTCATTTTTTAAAAAAACCGTTTATGCATCAGAGACAATTTCCTTTAGCAGTGAAAAGAAATGTTGAGACTTTGTTTGGGGAGGCTTAAATTGTACAAAAGCTGGCATGTGTATTTTTCATTTCAAGCATGTGATACAATAACTGCAAATGCTTCATTCAAACGAAATAAAGCACTTGAATGGTGCATAATTAGTTTTGCTGATTTCATCAGATTTTTTTAGCGCAACCTATCGCATATTTTTAAAATCTATATGTCGAGTGTCATCGGTAGGTTGCTTTGATATAAATTGTTTTTCATCTGTACATGTGTACTATTTCTCTTGTATCTTGTGATAATTCTTATAGCTTAGATCTTAAATGGATTCATTAGGCTAAATTCACACCATCGAGCTACACCATGTCAGAATGCAGCAATGAAGAAACACACGTGCACCCTGTTAGTATGTATAATACCTATACTTGTGCCGTTGACGTCTTGATTTTAAGTTTAAATTCTTATATGTACTTAACATTATCTTATTGTATACATTATTCTAGCATATCAGTTAGGTAGGAAATATAATATGTTAACATTATCATAATTCTCATTTTCTTATTTCAATAATTATGCATCATTAGGCCTGAGGGTTTTTTTTGTTTTTTTTATTGTTTTATGGATTGGTTAAACTTTTTATTTCAGAACATTGTAGTTAAATAATAGTTTAGTCATGCATTGATTCAAACACATTAAAAGTAAAAGCAATAATATTTATTCTATATTATGTAATAATATTTCTTTGCCATTTAATATATAATAAATTAAGCAGATTTTATCTTCAAATAATTGATTTATAAATTATAGAAATTAGTGTTACTTTTTAAGTTAAAATTATAATAAAATATTATTAATAGAAATGCATCATTGAAAAAGATAAAATAATTTTTAGAAACTCCATTCAATTGTTTGTTACAAATGTATTTTTTACTTACTGAATTACATATAAATTGTGTTCTATTCTAAATACGGTACAAGTTCGATATACGGACTTTTTTCAAAAATCGCCAAAATTTTTTTCCGGCTACAACAGTCGCCAAGGGAAGCACAGGGTTGAATCCCCCCCACGCCTTCCCCCTTAGCCGCCAGGAAACGCCGCGATGCTTCCCCCTCCCCCTCCCGACTAAACAGTTTTGCAAAGTTCCTGTCTTCCATCTAAGTTTACCTCCGCCACCTCTGTACGAAAATTAATGGTGGGATTCTTTCTAACTTTAGTAGAAGCATAAAAATGAAACATGTAATATTTTTTTCCTACATAATATTAAACTAAAAAAGTAGTGAAAGGACAAATTTTTATAGAACTAAATGTAAATAGTTAAAGATTATTTTAGCAATACTGCATTGAATTTAAGAATAAAAATCTATTTTTTTAAGTGATTCAGAATAGTAATGAACAAATTGTTCTATTTATCGTCATTAAGCCTAGAAGAGAAACATTAAAATTTAACATATTAAAGCAAATTAACATTAAAATTAAAGTCATAAATTAAATATAAGAAGAATCTTTCTTGCTTACATTGAATAAAATAAATATAAATAGAATTAACTTACCTTGCAGCACTTTATGTATAAAAAATTGTCACACAATGGCCAAAGTCATCACTTTTCAGAAAGATAGATTGTAATAAAAATCATGGTGATAAAAAATCTTGATTAAATTCCCCTTTAAAGAATTTGACCTAAGCCCCTCTCAGCCTTATTAACTTAAAAACTAGCCTTAAAAACTTATTGAAACAATCCACTCCCTGCTGTTTGCTTCATTTTCTAAACTTATATACAGCAACAAATGAAATTTTAAATCTATTTTTCTATTGCAGGTAGGGAGTGAATCTGTAACATGCTTCCAAGTGTCTTCTGTGGTATTTGTGTGGCAATTCGTTACTGGATTTACAAAATGAAGGCTATGATTTAACGTCAAATGATCAAACCTTCTTGTCCTAAATTTTTAAATGCCTTCCATTTGTTGGAAAAATCATAGTTCCAGGCTCTATCCATTCCTTTAAAATGTTGACTAGAATCTCACAAGATCTGTTGTGTACTGCTTCCCCTCTGAATTCGATTTGTCGACTTCTGCATAATACAGAATAACTTCAATGACAAATTGCCCCCAATCTGCGACTGTACCAGAAGATAAATAGAAATAAGCTTTGGTCTGTTTTGTTCTGGTTCCCATGATCAAATGATAAGTGAGACGAAAAATCTCATTTAATTTTAGTTTGCTGCAACTGAACCACAAGTCAAGATGTATGGTTTTAGTTGAACTACAAGCCATGATGTGTGGTTTTAGTTGAACCACATATCTTGTTATTCCTGGAATTTCTGCTAATCTATGATTAACCATCTAAAATAGAATTTTTCTTCTCAAACTTCATCAGAACATCACAATTTAAGTAAAAAATTCTAATTTAATCAGATGAGTTTTTCTTGGAAAATCTAAAAATAGTTTCCTATCCCTACATATTTCATAAACAAAATCAAGATTAAATACTCCCTTTTTCTCCCCAAATGTGGCCTTTTTGCTAGAAAATAAAACAGGAACTGTTTCTGACAGAACTTTCTTATACTTGGGATAAACACTGCAAATAGTCCCATGGTTAGAGGGAACAGGTTACAATATTTAAAGGTATATAAAATAACAAAGTTTTTAAAATTTAAATTAATATCTTTGTAAATAAATAATAATGTAAAAATTGATAGTCAGCCTAATCTATAACTGGAATAATTTATCAATAAGTAAAAATGAATGTTAATAATAAAAGAATATATTTCCTAATAATGACAGAATTAAGTCAACCTAAGCAATAATTAAATAATTTTTCAGTAATTAAAAAGAAATATTAATAAGTAATATGAATAAGAAATAAGGTAATAATAATAAAAGAATTGAAATACAACCTAATAATGAAAGAATATTCAACCTAATCAATAATTAAAAATAAACTTTAATAAATATTAAATAACTATTTTTTATAAATAATTTTAATATTAAATAAATATGATACATTATTAATAAATATTAAATAATTATGATTAATTAATATTAAATAAGAGTTTTCTTTATAAATATTAAGAAATAATTGGAAATAAGGCAGTGAGTTTTTGTCCGGAAATATCTGTCTGAACAGTTGAAAATCCAAGTTGTAACGAAGGGTGTCTGAGAGAGAATTCCATAGCCCCCCCCCCCAAAAACATTACTGCTCTGATTGGAAAATTCGTCATAAAACGAAAAACCCCTTGGAACCTGACCCGGAAAACAGGGGAATCAGGGTAGACAGAATCTGGCGCAGAATCACCCGAAAAGGGCGCCAAAAAAAAAGTCCGTATATCGAACTTGTGCCCTAAATACAATAGTGTTTGTATCAATACTATGCAGTAGTGAAATACTATTTAAGCATGTAGAAAAATTTACTTTTAGTGAAACTCGTGTATATTATAATATCAGAGTTAGTTAACAGGAAAGTTTCCAATTAATATCGAGATATATCCTTTGGTTAAAATATATATTTTTCCCTTATGAGAGTAATTTATTTCGATAGTGTACTCTTTAAAAATAAAATATTTGGTGAAATTGTCGAATCGGCCACTGGTCCGCCAAATTTTGAAAATTTGTAGCGTTTTTGCTTGTTGTGTTTTGGAGTAGTAACCCTACCACACACTCCCTCACTGATACAAAAACAAAAGGGTTACCATATTTGGCAGCCTTATCAATTTGGCGGGATAAGTGGCCCATTCGACAAATCAACCAAATAATTTTTTCTTTGTGTTTATATGCTATATTATTTATTGTTCTTCATAAATTCATAAAAGTCTAAATTAAGAGAACCCCATATTGTTATGGATGCAAACATAACAGAAATTTCTCTCTAGAGTGTTCTGTAATACATGTCAAACTATTTTGTAGAAACTTTTGCAATAAGTTTGTCTGTTTGAGGACAGTGTATATTATGTATATGAGTTCATTTGAAAGTATTTGATTCATTTGTCCTTTGATGCTAAGGAATTTTATTTTGCAACACTATAAATTGCATTTAAATTTTCTTGGAAAATAGTCCGATCGAGCATTACTATCCAAAACATTTAAAGATATTTGGAGTCATTCTTGTAATAAAGTACTAATATTTGGCACCATTTGGATGAGATCTGTGTCTTTTTTTATATATTTTTATGGCTAGCTTAAGTTCCCATTTGCATCCATACTGGTGTATTATGTTGAAGTATTGTTATTGTATTCCAGTCAAAATACTTGATACTTGTAAAAAAAATTCCTAAAATGTAGCAGGATCTTTCTGAAGGTATGAATATTGAGCATCATTTCAAATGTACAAAGTAATAAATGTTTTAGAAATACTGTTTCACATAAAATATTCAAACTTAAATTGAAAATTTGTCGCACACAAGTCAAAAAAATATTATCATAGAATTTAAGCAGACAGAAGGAATAATGCATTAAAAACTTAAATATTCCTCTAACAGTGGTGCAGGTTGAGGTGAATTTCACAGGAATTCTAACCCCTCCCATGTAGACCAACAGATTTTAAATTTTGGGCGTGTAAATATTACTGTTCCATGTTTTTTTTAAAACTACCCCCCCCCCCCCAATTGTTTGTGTAGCCACTGATGTGGTTGCAACTGTAATTATTAAGCATGGTTTGTTGAATATATGAGAGATTGTAAGATGTTCTGTAACCTTGTTTTGATGGAAGAATTGAAAATTTTTTTCTATATTTAAAAAATTTATACTGCTTTTGAAGAAAAAAGTTTATATTTACACAAACATAGTCTTCTCTTCCAGGCCATATTGTCCAGTTGTGGTTAAGATATTGGCTTAAGGCAACTAAGTATCCACTTTGCAATTTTTTTTTATTTTTAATGTTTGATATTTAGTTTTAATTGTATTTTATGAAAGTTAATATTTCCATACAAAAATTTTTTAATTTGTTGCAAAATTAAAATTTTTTAAACATATTTTAAATTTCTAAGGCTTTTTTAAAAATGTATATTTTCTTTGAAACTGTTTCTTCAAAGAACCTCATAACATACTACATAAAACTGTACCTGTTTTTTTTCCTACTGCTGCTCTTTAATTTTGTGGTTGGATTGTCGAATGGGCCAATTATCCTTCCAAGCATTTTCTCTCCAAATCGATAAATGTGCCAAGTCTGTGTGGTAACCCTCCTGATTTATGTATTAGTGAGGACGAAGTCAGTTTGGCACAAACGCGCCCAATTGGCAATTTTACAAATTTGGGCGGACCAGTGGCCGATTCGACAATTTCACCCATTTTGTTATTCATTTTTTTATAGTTGAACTTCCAAAAATTCTCAAAGAAACATTCATTTTGATTTTGAAATTTTCTAGAAAAAGTTCTAAATATGTTAGAGCTAATTCCATGCACAGTTTTACAAAAGATACATTTCAGAACATGTATAAAAAATTTTGAACCCATACTTCAATTATCAAAAGAGCCTTAGGGTTTTGAATAACAGAATAAGTACAAAAATTGAATATGGAAAAAAATGAGTTTGAAGTTTTCATTCCATGAATACCATGATACAATATTCATCGATTAGTCTGAAACTTTAGGAAAAGTTTAATTAGCTTATTTAAAACTGCTTACCATAAAAAATTGCACAAATGTAGAACGATTAAACAGTATACTGCCATAATGAACATATAGAAAAAAAAACGAATGAAAAATCAATATTTCATAAAACTTTATCTTAATAATTATTTTAAAAAAATAAATACACACACTTCAGAGCTAATTTCATGGTCAGAGCTAATGCACAATATGTACAAAAGATGTTTAAACCTTTTTTTTTTATTTCCATGATTTTAAAAGCCTTTGCATGCTAAATATTGTACAGGAATGAGAGCAAAATCAAATAGCAGTTTATAGGTAAAGTATATCAAATCAAAGAATTGCATGTATGCATTTGTGTAACTAAATATCCTAAAATATTTTAATAGTAATTTTGATGAATTTCACGTACACGGGATATATATGTAAATCACTGAAATATATAAAAAGGGGAGGTTTTTGCTATTCTTGTGAATTAGATTTTTAATTATCAAAATGAGATTTAGTATTTTAGCTTTGAAAGAATCCATTTTGAAGTTTCAGTTCCATTCATAATATCATAAAAAGCAGATAAATTTTTAAATCTTGACCCCATTCATTTTCTCTTCAATACACAAACAAGAATGTTTGCATGAATTGCACAGTTCTTTGTCAAAATGATTTTAATTGCTGCATATATTACTGTACGTATGTCAGTCTCATTTACGTGCAGTAGAAAATAATTAGTTCTGCTTGAAAAGTCTGATAAAAAAATATCGTTCTATGACTTAATAAAAAAAATGAATTTAAAACCTTGAACTTTTGCAGGCATGATTATAATGATTCGAGGTATCAGAGGAGCCAATAAAAGTGTTTTCGACGGTTGGATCATTTTTTCGGTATTATGTCGCTTTAAAAGAAAGTTCTCAAAAGTACAAATTTTTACCCGGTACTCTCATCTAATCCACTGAAATATGTTTGGGAAGCAAGATATTTGCTTGAATTAAGGTGTGTGAAGTAAGGTATAGCAGAGTTAGCAAGTTATTTTATCATCTAATGGTTGCCAAAATGCAACCTAATGGAGCCTTTGTGGGCACAACAGGTCCCCAAGTGCGAGAGTCATTTCAGGGGCGGCTCCCGCTGCTCCATTTTCGACACCGGAATCCATTCAACTCAAGGTTTTGTTGAAAACCATAAACATTTGTTTAAGTTCCGAGATCAGCATCCCGGGACTCTAAATACATTCAATTTTTCTATTATCTGCTAGCAAAATGAGTAGCAGGGAATTCATACAGAAATTTGCTGTTAGGAAAACAGACGCATCTCTGTGATTTACTAATATTTGAGAAATGTTTTTCTTTGGCATCTATTTCAGTAGCTGTTATACAGCGATTAAACGTATGCTTCCGAGAAATTGTTCTGCAACTTTTTTTTCTTAAAAATGTTCCAGACTGTATTGTATGTGAAGAATTATTTCAGGAGTTATGGGTTTTAAAAATTTAATAAATGTTTATATTTAAAATTCTGGTCTTTTATATCGGCTGTTTTTTATTTTCTAGTCTTTAGAGTGCAGTTGTGATTAAGATGCTGGCCAGCGTTGAAAACAGAAAAGTTCTCGGACACTCCCCCCCCCCCCACTGGATTGAACCAAATCTTTAAATCTAAGACATTCCAAGGTACGATTTTCTCTTAAACAATTGTACCACCTTTTAAAAGCATTTCAAAATGGAATATTAAGTTTTCTCGAATAATAACCTAACACGAGGGATCTATACGAATAATAACCCAATTCTGTCTGTCAGAAGTAATGGGAAATTTCACAAAAAAAAAAAAACGGAGTGACTGCATTTTTAAACCATTCACTCTTATTTTTACCGAGAAAAATATTTAACTTTCAAGTTCATCGCATTGGAGATTCCGCAGCACCATCGATACGTAAAGGGTTCGGGGAAGGAGTTTGTCAGAAACAGCATCCGTGGGGCAACACAGAAGATCGATACGGCAGAAGAGTTTACAGCATTCGCTTTTTATTTTGTTTAAATATTTCAAATTGTACAGTACAAGACAGTAAAAAAGTGGATTAAACATTGCAAAGAAAAAACATCTGTTTTAAGTATTAAAAATATGCAGCGAATGCGAATAAGCTTTACGTATTTATTACCTGTATACACATTCTAGACTGGGATGAATTGAAAAATAAAACAATAGATATTGAAGCATAAAGAAATTTGTAATGTGTTCATTTTATGTGTATTGCAAATTAAACTAAAAGGCTTTTTTAGAGTATTTGTTACACTTTAAGTCTGCTGTTCTGATAGTAGAAAAAAGGGATTTTTTTTAAGGCCTTTGTAACACCCATGTGTCAATTTTATTGAAAACCCCATCTTTAGCCGATCTCTGCTCAGTAAAAGTAACATGAATTCCAAATTACCAAGGTGTTGGTTTAGTAGTTAATAAAGGGGGGGGGGTAATATAAAACACCTTCAGAGTCGATTTTTGAAAAATTTATTTTTAGTACAGCTCTACTCCACGAAAGGAACATGCTTGTTAAATTTCAAGTCTGTCGACCCAGTCGTTGGAATACGGGATCATCTTTTATCCACGACATCTCTCGAAACCCCTCAGAGTCCAATTTTCCATAAAAACCACTTTTGTGGTGCTTCTTCATTCCACGAAAGAATTATACCTACTCAATTTTCAGACTGTAGGTTTAATAGTTAAGAGGTGAATGGTTATCTATAAAGGCACTTAACCCCTTCAGAAGTCAATTTTCTTAGTGGATCTCTTACTCCATAAAAGGAGCATGCCTGCTAAATTCCAAGTCTATAGGTCACAAACAGGAATAGTTCACTCTAAAACCCCTCTAAGCCCAGTTAAGTTTTGATTTTCTCAAAATCCTTTTTCAGTGGATATCTACTCGAGGAAAAGAAAATGCCTACAAAACATCGAGACTGTATGTGGAAAGAATTATCCATAACGCA
Organism: Trichonephila clavata; assembly: GCA_019973975.1. Classification (NCBI taxonomy): domain Eukaryota; kingdom Metazoa; phylum Arthropoda; class Arachnida; order Araneae; family Nephilidae; genus Trichonephila; species Trichonephila clavata. Next base: position 17,168 of record BMAO01032125.1, read on the forward strand.
TCTTAATTACCCCCCCCCTGCGCAACGCATCTGGCGGGTTGATTTTCGAAAATGGGTTCTTAGCTAATCTCTACTCCATGAAAGGAACATGCCTACCTAATATCAACTCTCTGTGGGTTTAATAGTTAAAAAAAGCATTATAAATAATGATCTCCATTTTTAAAGTCCCTGCAATACCACTTGGGGTCACTTTTGTGAAAACCATTTTGCAGTGGATTTCCACTCCGTGAGCCCGCCTCATTTCAAACATGAAGTGTAATATTTTAAAAATGGGAATATTTAGCTTTAACTCTCCTTTGATCCCCCACAATGCCACTCAGGATCTATTTTTGTAAAACCCATCTAATTCATGAAAAGAATCTGCTTACCCAATTTCAAAATTATGTCCTGTAGTATGAAAAGGGGAATTATTGTTTATAATGCCCATTGGGGTTGGATCTTAAAATTTCGATCACCCAATTCAAAGTTTGTTCTTGTGATCAATGACATATATACATTTCTAATGCCGCCTTCAATCGAATGATTACACCAGAGTGAATGGTATAGAAAAAATATTTTATTTGCATACTAAATTCAAGTAAAATGAAATGCTTTTTACACACAAGACATTGCTCTTGGAATCTTATTTTCTTAGGCTGGCAATCCCATTTTTGAGGTTTTCCCATCAGACAGACTGGAAAAAGAGTTAACATGTCGAACGCTGCGGCGTGTGTGCGTAGACGGGAAACTTTGCTCTTGATCCGTAGCCACTGCTTTCTCTGTTCCATGTTTCCTCGGATGTTCTTCCTACTTTGCAATTGGGTTAGACCTAGGGAACACATTTGGATTTTTAAAAAATGATACACCAAGGTACGTAAATATCAAGTAAAGAACTTTTAAATGTATTTATCTTTTGCAGACTTTGTGCCGACCTCTTGCCAATTCATTTGAAAAAGAGCAGCTTAAAAAAAAATTCTTTTCAATTTGTATGGAAAACGAATCGGCCTCATAAAAGTGAGTCGTTACCGTGAAGCCACTGTACTCGATCCCTACTAGAACTTTTAAAAGTAATACTACTGTGCAGATGAAATAAAAGTGCAGTGTATATAGTATGGGGACCGAGTTCCCCTGCACTGGAATTGTTATTAAATAGCATCTATCAAAAAAAAGCCTAAAGACTGGGAGCTTGCAACTCACCACCCCCTCCTTGTGGTGGAACGTTAACTCTAGCGCTGGGTAAAATACGTCCATTTCCTTGCCTGTTTTGCATTGAGCTTCAAATAAACCCCTTGGTGTTGCCTTTGCTATTTGGTTCAAGTCTCCTGTGACATTCTGCCCCCCCCCCTTAACATTACATACTAAAACGTATGCAAATCTAGGGGTGTCCTTATGGTGTGACTGATGACACCCATGAATTAAATGTTTCTACCTTCGTTCCTAACTGCAACTCTTTCCGGACACGACCAGGACTGGTTTTCGTAACAGGTTGCTGAAATACCCGTCTCTGGACCAATTCGCACGGTTCGGTTGCTGTGCCTCAGAGGGGGCGAATTTTTATGGTAAGGGAGGAATATTTCTTTGAAATTGATAAGCATTTCGAAATTCTATCGGAAAGATCTTTTGTGAATGTTGCTCTCCTTTTGATCCAATTTTTTTTTACTCTTTGTTGGGAACATACCCCCAATTAGCGCCTGGCCGTGGGAAGCCCTGCAACTTCAACATATCCCTCTTCTAAACTTAAATGCTTGTAATCCAAGTTCTGTACTCGCACTCAAACTTTCCACCGGGCCTTACTGTGCTCCCTGAGACCGTGGTTGCATTCTCCGAACAGGGTCTTCCACGGCACAGAAGCGATCGTTCGCATGGAATTTATTTCCGGCTCGCCTTTTTAACACAACCTTAAATCTACACTCTCCACCAGCTGATAGACGTACGTCGTGCGGGCTCCTGTTTCCTCTGCGGTCTGGTTGTTGGAGCAGCTTCCGATGCCTCTTTTCGGAGTCGCACACTCATCAAACCCAACTTCCAGAGACTCCCTCTGATGTGATGGGTCCCACAATACAGTGATTTCGGCTCTATCCTCTCCGTGTACCACCATCCAGATCTAATAGAAATGCACCGACATCCTCATTCAACCAGAGCGTTGTTCGGCTGAAATGGACGCTTCACCACCAATCGTGCTTAGCACCGAACCGAGGGCACACTCGTGGAAACAATTAAATAATGAACCAAATCTGGAAAAACCTATTACTGTCGTTATGTCAAAGATACACCGGATTAACCAACATTTGACACGATGATGCTCCGGGTCAATCTGCAGACAAATGGAGCAGTCTCTTTTTGTTTTTCTCGTGACGCTGCCACCAAAGAGACTCTCGGACACCTGAGCAACTGGCAACGTTTTCCCTGATACCCTAAAACCACTGCTCAATGCAGTATTCGATAGTTTAATAAGACCTCACTTTTTTGATGCCACACCACCAATAATACCAACTAGCCATGCACGCTTTAGCACCACTCCACATCGAGACCTCTTGCAATACTGCAAATAAATTTGCAGTTTCTATTATGTCTGTGTTCCTCCTCGACCTGATACTAATACTTTCACTGTATTGACTCGATCTGCTAATACAATAGAATCTGTAATTATCGCTCCCCGTTGCTCAGACTTCACCTTAAACTTTAATAAAAATTTCTCTTTTCGACTACCATCCACACAGGATTACAATTGCAGCCATGCTTCCTTTCGATTAGGAACTCGTACAACGCGAAAATGAACAATTGTCTGAAGAATCAAAAATTAAATGCCCTCGATACTCAAGATAGTCTTTGCCGAGCTCAGCTCCTCTTCTCGGTTGCTCTTACCGACAAACAAAAAGCACACTGTCAATACCTATGGCCACTCAAAAAGTACCAGGTGGTTAACGACCCTCAGTAACGTGGAATTTACTGTCCCCTCTAGAACCTGAATCTCTATGTGGTTTTACACACTTCTTAAATCAACAGAAGTCAGCAGTGATGGATTCAACAACCAAAATAACTACTGAAGTCGTACTCCTTTGACAGTTGATCTCTTGCACTTTCTCTCTTAGAATAAATGAAGCCCTTTCAGGCTGACCTGGCCCAATATTGTTTCATTTCTACATTGATGCCATTCCATCATACTCGCTCACAAACATTAATACGTACGCCACAGTGCTAGCTTGCTTCACTTCTTAACAAGTGGGAAGTTGAAAACCCATCATTTCCTCGCCTCAGAAATCTTGGCATCGTTTTTGATAATTAGCACACACATTACGCGATACATTCCAAAAAGTTATGTTTAAATTTACCTCCTAATTAGACACAATTCCTATCAACTGCATTCTTAACCTGCTGAAATCATCCTCGCCTTCAAGCACACAGCCATCTAGTAAGTTCCACGTCATAGATTCTCCGTAGCCCTTATGCCTGATGTGTTCACCTGCTGGAACACTCGGGGGACTGTAAGCACGAAATGCTGAGATGGCTCCTTAACATCCCACAACATGCACTAACATTACGTTGCTTGACTGTGTAAAACTTCCGAGATAAACTGCACATTACCACCGACAATGAGTCGAGTTACAGATCAACTGACGCATAAAATGACTGGAAAACTCTCGTTTAAAGCTTCAAATCTCAAATTACTTCCACACTTCTTGTCCAACCTTATTTCATATCCTACCTCGCACAGAAAAACCAAAATAAATCTGACAATGCAAACGCTCGTAAAGTTCGTTTTCGAACAGGCATTCGTGTTCATTGTAAAGCTTTCGACCCAACATCGACAAACTGACAAACTGCAACACCTCAAGCGTAACTCATTCCTTGATTCGCCACTACAGAGTACTTCTCTAATCAAATCCCCTCCCTCAAATCAAATGTCACAAATTTTTAATGGCTCTCCTCTTGAAAATATAAGACCATCTTTGGGTCAAAATTTCTTACCTTTTCGTGTCTGGCAAGTTGCAGGGGTTGCTTGTATTTTTGCTAATCCCTGAAAAATAATATTCTGCTCTTCTCGCAAGCATATTTGCACTTGACTGACACTATCCTCACATTCGGTTATCATGTAATAAACATGCATGACTATTTGAAAAATATAGGTTTTCAAAGTTTTAATACAAGAACACATGGATCAAAAAGGCATTGGTACTCTTGACACAAACTTGCTTCACTATTTACCGCAAATCATCTTCACGCTTTTCAACAGCATCGTTAAAAAATACTGCTGTGACGAACTTGACAAATTCTAATTCTAAATTTTATAAAAATGAAATAATCTTATTTTCAAAACTCATTTGCCTTCCGGAAAATCACTCCCCCCTCTCGTATGTAACATTTAAATTTTTCATTATTTCCATTAAAAGATAAAAAATTAAAATACAATTAGTTTCTAAATATATGAAACAGATTGATGAACATGCACAAGCAATAGTTAATCCAAATGAAATCATTCGCTATTACGGTAGGATACGTATTAATTAAATTCCAAAATAGAATACGATGCAAATAAAAATGATGAATACTTATTTACAGCTCCTAAAATATTATGGAGGATACTTTCACAGATACATTGCTTAACATGCTTTTTACTTTTTTTTTTATAAAACTGGCATGAAATTCCCCCCAAACGGAATAACTCAATTACACATTCTGTTAGAATTGCAGAAAATGAAGTGCTCATTGAACAATTAGGTACAAAAATCCTCCAAGTTGTATTAATTTACTTCGCTTTTGTATCCATCAAACACATCAATTTCAAATTAACAAGATTATTTTGCATAAAGTTTTTAAAAAAATATATTGATTTGAGAAACTTGATGCAACATTACAGTAAGCATGAATTTAACTAATTTTCACTTACATTTATTACAGAAACACTTAAGCATGGAAATGTAATCAATACGAAGAACAACAGTTTGCTTTAGGTGAACAATGAGTGCCTCTAAAACTTTCACAAGAAAGCCATAACATTGCAAAACGAAATTCACCAATAACAACTGCCAAAGTCCTCAAATGTTTTGCATGAATCCTTGCAGAATTAAAGCTTGTTTGCTTCAAATTCTGACAAAGTTATGAAATTCATTGTTTACTTTTCAGGTATGCAAAATTTCGAAGAAGCAACCTATGAAATGCAAATTTGTCACATCAAGAAGACTGTCTTAGATGGAGAAATATTGAAATTTCTATTCTGATGCAAAGCGATGAGACTGAAAGGCCCTTCGGAGAATGCGTTATATCCGTGAAGTTTATAATCTCATTTGGTTATTCTGATATTCTCCCTCAGTTATATATTCAAGTTATACCATGGAAAAAGGGAAAGCTAAAAAGTTATATTCAAAAATATTACATATTTAAAAGGTGAGTAGCACGGTGATTTGGGTTCATTACAACAATGAAAAAATATTTGGCAACTTCATTTTCCAAGTACAGAAAAGTTAGTTAAATGAATTTTCTACATCTGGACTTGGATGTTCAAAAGTAATAATTACATTGGATATTGTTAGATACTAGTTTTTAGTATATTTAATAGATGGCGCCACATGTACAAAAACCCTTGTTTATATTATGTAAACTGGTAGGAGGACTCCAATGTAGTACGTGAAGGATCACGTAACCTCTCTGCTACTGGAAATAAATACTATCTTAAATGCTTACTGTGGTCCTGTACACTATATTATAGATATTTCAAACCATAAACTGTTATCAAATAACACAAGTAATTCTTTGTTCTGCAGTTTCTTTTTTAAATTCAAGTACTAGCTGATGTTCTCTCCAAGGCTAGATGTATTTATCTAATTCTAGTCTTTTAGAGAATGTTTGTTGGTGAATTTTCTGGTAGTTCATAGCATTGTAATTACTATTTTAATTAGTACTTTCATACAATTGTGCTCATAGCATGAGTGTGTGTACATGTCTTTTATTTGAAATTAAAAAAATGTTTTAAGTCGTATTGTTTCCATTATAGGATTGACCATGGGGAATCAAATATACCAATTTATGACTCTTCATTCGTAGAGACTTTACCTGGGTCTCTTTTGGAAATTGAATGTGCAATGAGTTACAAATAAAAATATAACTTATTTTAAATACACATAATTTCTTGAAAAATAAAATACAAAATATTGATTGCAATTCATATATAATATATCAACATTATATGTTTGAAAGGGAGCTCCTTTTTATGCAAAATAATTTTTTCTAGTCAACAGTTTAGCATTGGTTATGTCTACGTTGCATTTCCATTGGGATGAATTATTGTTCATGCCTTTCTAATGTTTTAGGTTAGTATTGAATGCAAGGTAAAAAAAGAATCTAGATTACAAGTGTACATAGTACTTTCAGATATTCATCAGTTACTTTCCATTAAGTTATGAAAAAGAAATGTTTCTTACATTTACTCGCTGATCACATCTTGAAATTTTTTTTAAAAAAGTTATTCATCCACATTTTTATCTCAACAAAGAATTTCATGCAATATTTTCCTCTGGTATTCCATAACTAAACAGCATGATTATGCATTTTAAGTTCCGAAATTTCAGCCCTTACAGGGAAATTAAGTTTCTCAGGATTCAATATTAACATGTAACTCTTTATTTTTGAGACATAAAATAAATAAAATCAACTTGACAATGTATAAGTATTTCTTGAGATACACTTTATCATTGTGCGAAAACTATACTCACCGAATAACATAAAATATTAATGTATTATTAAAGGACAGAATAAACTGAAGTGAGAATTAGAATACAACTCGCATGTTTCAGTGGTGCCAATTCCTTTGACATTATTTTCCCTTCTAATTTTCCGGACATGTAATTGTGCTCTGCATACATTCTATTATGATTTTCTGTATAAAAAGACAGATAAGTTACAATAAGTTCATTTTAAAATGAAGAAAAATGTTTTCCTTAGTCATGAAAGGGTTAAAATATTTTTTAAGGCTACAAGGTACCCTTTTTCAAAAAAAATTTGCAGTAACAGTAAAAATAATTTGTTTTATATTAAGTTGATTCTTAAAGTAAAACTATTCAATTTGTGTGTGCGACCAGCCTTTATCTAACAATTTAAAAAAGTTTGAAAAAATTCTTATCAAATGCTCACTTTTTAAAATTTTTAGTCTTTTTAAGTTATGTTTCTTAGATTATTATAAAAGTTGCTATGGATTTAAAAATTTGTTCCCTTGATTTTTCATAATTTTTTCCCAGCTAAGCCTGGAAAAAACACAAAATTTTTAAATATTAATTTTAGCATTCTTTGAATAAATAACTAGAGATCTCAGACCTAAATCTATACTAACTTTTACAGAGCATATGTTTGGGAGTAGATACAAAAAAAAATTTTAAGAATCGATCTTGACCAGAAAAAAAAGCCTTAGGGATTAGAAAACACTTATATATTCAAAATTAAATGTCTTAAGAAAAATGCATTAAAAGATCGTAATGGCTTAAAACAAAAACATATGAGGACCTTAAAGCTCTCAATTTTTTAATATGTTAATGACTGAAAACGTTTTTTTTTTAAATTCGAAATATATTTTCCCATAATATTTGTGACAACAGGTTATTCGGCTTAATCTTAACCCAATATTTTCACAAAAGGTTTGAAACACAAAACATGCACAAAATTATTTATGATTTTACCTTAACCTAAAAATTGCATGGTTTGTACATAAAATTAAATTTTTTTTCCGGTTTTTGATTGGGCAGTTTAGGAAGTTTTAGTGCTTGTTGTACGACTCTAAAATATAGTGTTGCAATATGTTTAGTATAATGTAGTTTGGTATATCATGGAAATATTCATTTTTATCTGCAATACTTGTATTCGGAAGTCTAATTTCAGTAGTATTCCATCTCTTTCAAATATATTATTTGATAGCAACCTCTCTCTCTGAAAACATTTTGGCCATAGCATTTTCAAAACAAAAATTGGCATTGAAATCAATCTCAATTGAGTAACTATGAGAACTCAAAACATAATCAAGCAGAAAGTATTTTAATAACCATTCACACTGAAAGAGTTCAAAAATATTTATAAATAATTCAAGTTAAGAGTAGGAAAATGCTTTAAAATAAAACCTAAGCTCAAAAAACTTCAAATATCTTACAAACTTTGTTATCAGATTTGTGAAATTTTGCGGCAAGCTTCCCAATGATATGGGCCACAATAAGATGCAAAAGAAAATTTTTCGTAATTTGTACGGCACTATGTAGCCTTAATACCTTGCATATTTGAAAAGAAGCACTGTAATTGAAACTTCATGGGAAATTTTTTTTTTATTTTTAAAGAATGGTTGTCTCACACAGAATTAGTTTTTTTTTTAAAATGCTTCCAGTTTAAAAACCAAAAAATGTATTTTTAATAAAAACAATCTGTTATTATAAAAAATAAAATAATATTCATTATAAGAAAACTTCCAGTTCAGCATTTAAAAAAATACTTGATATTTTTTTATAAAACAGTTCTATTATACTCGATAAAATCTTCAATGTTTTACAGAAAGCCTTTCATCTGATACAAAAAAAGTAGTTACTTTCCGAATATAATACAATTTCTCTAAAGTAGAATCGGCCGCTGGTTGGCGCAATTTTAAAAGATCGCCAACTTAGCGCGCTCTCGCTTCTTGTTCTTTGGAGTTGCAACCAACCCTTCCAGAATACGTTATGCAAAAGCGCGAAATTCAACATGGCAAAAAAAGTGAAATCACAAAAACGCATTTATAAATCGTTGCAAAATTATGCTTTTCAAAACGTAAAAACAAAGAAAAAAAATTAATTTCAGTTGATTAAAAGGAATTATTTAAAACTGAAAAATTGAAATACACTATTTTCAAAACCATCATACTGCCTTTTTAACCTTTCTTTTGTCTCAACTCTATGCTTTTCAAACTTGTAAGACATGCATACGACGAACCAATTAAATCATCTTTCATATGTACTATTCCAACAGCTTTTTTTCCTAACGAAAGAAACAGCAAAAACACTCCAGAATACTCAGTTGTAACAATACTAATATTCATTGGCAGCCGTTGTGAATGTGTGTGAAAATTTATATTAAGAAATTGAATTTGAACAAGCATCCACGAACGAAGATCGAAGCCAAAAAACTGTCAACTATTCCACGAAAAGGTAGACGCAGAAATGCGAGGAAACAACAACGCGGAAAATCGATTGAAACGTTTAGGGATACGGCCACAAATATAAGCCAATAAAACATTTTTTGTATGCTATATATATATAACAAAAACAACAAAAAATATACTTAACATTAAGTAATTTACAACAAAGAAAAAAAAATAAAACTAATAAAATACTAAAAATTCTTGAAACAACAAAACCTAAAAAACGTACTCAAATCTTCTCGGTTACTACAAATGGCGCGCTTAGCAATCTCGGAAAATTTAAGTTTTTCCAACCAGTGGCCCTTTCTGCATTTGAGTCATTGGCGAAGAATTTGAAAAGGGGCGCCAAAGTGGACCCATTGCAACGGAAAGAGGATCGTTGAAAAATTGCATTTAAACTGAAGAGTACAAGAAATTATAAGAGGAAAGTGAAAGTTTTCAATAAAAAAAAAACCCACATAAACTCGTAATTATTAGAATGATCAAAATTTCGCAGAATCCTAAAAAAAATTATCTACGCATTCCGATTCTTAGAAAACAGACACATACCTCTTTCACAATGCTTCCAGCTGCAAAGGAATTCACTGTTGAAACTCCAATGAACCTTTCCGGCATATCCATTCCGATTCCACTTTCTGGGCATTATCCATTGCAAACTTCTCGAACAAAACTTTCCGTTTCAATAAGAAACCATAGCTCTCGAAACTCTCCTGTAGAAATAAGACATAGTTAAAGAGCGTTCCGGACTTTATACAAATACTTAAATCAAATAATTAACAAAAAAAATTATAAGAATACTAATAACGAATAAGTGCACCGACAGAGTTCACAGGCGAAAATCTCAAGAATGGAACGAAGATTCGACACCCAGAGAAGGGACTATCAGAGAACGTTCCAAAATGTTCTTCGTGGGATTGAAAACGAACCCAATAATTCTCCACGGAAAAGGAAGACCGATCCCTAAAAGCCGCCAAATGAAACGGTCTTTACAGTTTCTTTCGATTTCACGGTACGTTTTATGGTATAATGCCAAAGTTAATCGAAAGCAAAAAATAAAAGTGGAGAATCTCTCAATGCTAGAACACACAAATACATATCAGTAATTTTTAAATTTGAAATCGAATCTTACTCACATAAACATATTCATAATACTTATCTAGACGGCTTTTTACCGTTACTAAAATGAATTAAATATAAAAATTTATTAAATAATTTTTTAAAAAACACTTATCATTTTAATTATTTTCAAAAAATATACACTCAGATTTTTAGAGAAAAGTCAC
>BMAO01032126.1:0-57511 GCA_019973975.1 Trichonephila clavata
ATAAAAATAAAAAAACTTTTTTAAGCACAAGCTTTTATTTAAATGCTCTAAAAAGAATAAAATAAACTTTTCCTTCAAAACTTATTTTACTGTCAACTTATAACGTCATTATACAATTTATATGATATAAAAGCTTGTCGCGAGATTTAAGTACTCGTATTCACTTAATTTAAATTTTTAAAAATTTAAATCATTGAGGTCAAGTTATTTATTTTACTTGTTTATCTACACAGGTAAATCTCGCGACAAGCTTTTATATCATATAAATTGTATAATGACGTTATAAGTTGACAGTAAAATAAGTTTTGAAGGAAAAGTTTATTTTATTCTTTTTAGAGCATTTAAATAAAAGCTTGTGCTTAAAAAAGTTTTTTTTATTTTTAATTTATTTTTTACTTTTTAGTTATCGCTGGACAGGTTTCTCAGCATGTTCAACTCATTTAATGCTGGTTCACCATCCCTGATTTAGCTGAATCAATTATCGCAAAAAGGGTATTAGACGAAAAACACAATTTTTTTTAAATCCGTATTTTTGTCAATCTTCGTGCAGATCTTGGGTAACATTGTTCTACACACGAAAAAAAGGTTTCGTGAAATTATCTTAATAAATGACGAAGTTATTAAATGTTTAATTAAAATTGTGATTATTTTTTGAAAAATCTTAAAGAATATATTATTTATTTGAAATATTTTGAAGGTAAGGGATATATTTCTCTAACATATTAGAAGAAAAATCTAGTTATTTATTAAAAAAATTCAAAAAAGCATTTAAATATTTGTATTAATCAATAAAATGCTTAAAATTCAAAACGCATGTTGCAATCAAAAATGAAAGTTTTCTCAACTAATGATAATATTTTGCTGGACATTGGATATCTTCTACGTAAGAATCTATTTTTTTAATTGCTCAGGTCATCTTTAGAAACTTGATTTTGAAAAAATAATTAACCATCTTATTATTTTTATACAGTCAAACCTCCATGTAACGAACCTCTATTTAGGGAATTTCTCTATTTTAAGAACTTTTTCCTGGACCCAAGCACATATTACTCTTTTCTTCGTAAAATAACTCCAAATAGCGAAGTGCATTTCCTATTTAACGAAATTTTTCTTCTCAGATTCGATTTTTTTTCTCTCCTTATTTTTAGAATCTCCTTATTTGCAAATTATTCTCTTTTGGCACATTTTATGGGTATCAATAACCATGAGCTGGTTTTACAATGTACCTAACTCATCTAGAGAAACAAAATTGCCGTAATTTTTCAAATAAAATTAACAGATACTATTTGTAATTAAATTTAAGGACACATGTGTCGTAGTGTGTGTTTAGATTACTGGTGATAAAAAATGAGGTATATTTAAATTACTTGTAGGCTTAAAATTAGAAAATTTCTTTAAAAAATTCATTTATTTTAATATAAAATTATTTTTTAATTGAAAATACATTGCATTTCTGGATAATATTTTTCTCTTATTGTTTTCCAAGCGGATTCCTTTTTGATGGGTAAGATATATAAAAAAAATGATCCTTCCAATTCTGTAATTATTTTTTGTCTGAGTTTCATAGATTAAAGTTAGATAAATTTTTTTAAAGAATTTTTACAATACTCCATCTCAGTTTAACTTGGCAGCGTTGAGAAAGGTATACAATGTACCAATCTACTTGAAAAATAGCTCGACTTTTTTTGTTTTGAATTTAAATCCAAGAAAATAGATAGAAATTTGTAAAAAAATTGCATACGTTGCAGAAATTATATTATTTTTACGTTGTAGAAATGTAATTATTTTTTAGACAAAGTTAATAAATACAGTGAATAGCGCAACGTTATGAAATTTTAGTTTGGCTGAAAACCGATTTTCGACGCCAACTTTTGTCATTGTTGTAAAAATAACATTATTACAACAATGCAGATATATCCAAGTTGGCGCCCAAAACTAATTAAATGTTTTTAATTAATATCTTTTTAATTAATTGCAATATCGGAATATAAATGGTCAAAACATGCATTGTCATCCAAACTGAACGTGTATACAAAATTTCAGCTCAATGGAGTGAAGATATCAGCTTGAAAATTGAGTTGCAAGATTCCACCCGAACAAATTACATACATACATACATACATACATACATACATACATACATACATACATACATACATACATTGTAAGTTAAATAAAAGCTTGTAATAATTTTTGGTATACAATAATATTTGATAACGCTCATATGTTTCTAGTTATTCAATTAACGATGCACGTTATAGAACACACCAAGAGCTAGTGTTGAAATATATATTGTGCCATGAAATATTGGTGACTTTTACAATATTATCATTAAAACAGTTTTGCCAACATGAAATTGTTTTTTTTTAAAACTACAAATGACAACTTGTATCTCAGCTTGTCGATTATTCTAATTACTATGATGTTATCAAAAGAATTTCCCAGCACCAGGTTATTAAACGTAAATGAACTTTGAAGTGGAAAAAGCAATATCAAGTTTCTTAATTTTAAAATGCATGTTAGGCGTCTCCTGGTTCTGATGTAATTCAAATTACATGAAGTTAGTTTCAAGAATATCTCTTCCCCAATTAGCAGAAACATTCATTCTTCCATTCAGGAGCATCAAATAAAATTTATGTTAGCTTTCTGTGGAATTCTGATATGGAAGAACTATATACCATGGAATTCCTTAACTCACGGGATGAATGTATTAAATTAACTTTCTTGCATGAAAGGAATTAAATCTTTGATAAGAGATACGAAACACAAATCTCGTAACAGAGAAATCGATATTATCTGATTTCATTCAGTTAAATCTTCAATAAATATATTGAAATCAACAAGGATTTAACTGTATTTAATATTTAAACTTTTATTACTATTTATACTAGCTTTAAAAATATCCTCTGTACCAAGAAAAAAATATTGATTAAAATTTCATTTCTTTTCCTATATTAACTTTATGAGCTCCAACAATTGCAGGGCTAAGCAAAAAATAAATTCTTAGATAAATATATAGTGGTTCTTTTAATGCTATTTCAGGGGACACTGTACGATTCAATTGACTAAAATTGTTCGAAAAATCACACACACACACATATATATATATATTTTAGTTTATATACTTTTCTACCTTCTCACAAAATTTAAAAGCTCTAAGTTTAAAAAAATAGAGAGTTGTGATAACTTTTATGTTCGTTTTCATTCACATCCCAATGTCAAATCAAAACTTTAAACTGACTTATCTCAGAGAAGCATAAAATAACTAGTTTGTCTTTATTTAAAATACTAAGGCCTTTTTTGTATTGTGCCTAATACCTGGAAATTTTTTTCACTTGTTGCTACTAGTAAATGGAATAAAAGTTGGTATGCATTTTCAATCAAAGCGATACTTATTTTTTAAAAAATAATTGATATTAGAATTTACACATTTCTTAAGGAATTTTCAATAGGCATTCATAAAAAGAAGTATTGTACAAATGCCAATCATGTTATTGTAAAACCCATACCAACTTTTGTTATGTATAGTTTGACGTACTTGTAAACCAAATTTCATGTATGTACGTCACTTGCTGTAGGAGGTCTAGCTTTTTAAATTCATTTCATGTTTTTCCCTTAAAAATATTTAATGGTTAGCTTTTTATAAAATTTTGAGCACAAAATCTGTTTTATACCCTACAAACACATAGGATGTAATAAAAAATATGAAAATTATTAAATTAAAAAATTTTGTGTAAATCGTACCATGTCCCCTTAAAAGGGCATGGCCATAGTAATAAAAAAAACATTGATTTATTGCAGTGATTCTTAAACTGTGGAGCGCGTCCCCCTAGGGAAGCATCATAAAATCTACTTGGGGGGCGAAAGCATATCAAAAAGTTTAAAAAATGAAAGTTTTTTTAAAAAAATTGATATTTAAAACAAATTTACTTAAAGTAATATATAAAAAATTTCATACTTTTCTTTTGATTATTTACGGTGTATAATTAAGATTACATTGTCACTTAAGCGCGCGCGTGTCAAAGTACACTATTATTACATTCAATACATTGTTATTGTAGGGGAAGCGATGAACGATAAAAATTATGATTAAAAATCGGATCGCAAACACGGGAAGTTTAAGAAGCACTGATTTAATATTTTTCACAAATTTTTTGGATGCTCCTGGTCTATATGTATTATGTAAAACTGTTTTATGCTCAAAATACCCCAAAAAGCTAGATATTAATTTTTTAAAAGAAAAGTTTAAGAATTCATTATTTTAAATGCTCTTTTCACAACAATAATGATGTAAAAACACGTCAAACTATGTGCAACAAAAGTCGGTATGGAGTTTGTGATTACATGATTAATATTTGTAAAATTCTTTTTTTTATGAATGTGTTCTTACGGAAAATTATATAAATAATGCATAAATTCTAATTTCACGATTAATTTAAAAAATAAATATTGCTTTTTGATTCAAAAATTCTCATCAACTTAGCACACATGTATTAATAACAAGAGCGAGAAAAAATATCAAAGCTTTTGGAAAAATAGAAGAAAAAAATGTTTTATATATAGCTTTTGAAACGAAGAAAAACTGGTGAATTTTTATCTCTGAGAGATAAACTAGTTTAAAATTTTAATTTGCCATTTGGGGTGTGAATAACTACAACATAAAGGTTATCTGAGTATTTTTAATTTAGAGTTTTCAAACTTTGTGAGTCAATAGAAAACTATGCAAAATATAAATTAGACTAAAAAAAGTAATTTGAGTTTTGACTGAATTTTGTCAATTAAATCGTACTTTGTCCCCTTGAACTGAAGTCAGAAGCACAAGTAACGAATATGAATTATATTCATTAAATATATACATCAATGAATCTAAGTTTATAAATTTGAAAACACGTAACAATATTTTAGAAATTTAAAATTTGCTACTGAAAATAATCTGCTGCGAAAATTTAATATTGAAGTAATGATAACTGTGAAAATGTATGCAATATTTTAATGTGCTTTGCTTACAATCTAATGAGGAAACATGATTATAATGCCATTCATATTATGTATACAATTTGTAAGCAGAATTCATCGTATTAGGTATATATTAGTATATTCAATTTGTAAGCTCTCGTTTCATTTGTAGGAATTGTCCATTCTGCATGAATAAGATTATGTTGCCTCATTAGTGCAGAAATGAAACTGAGTAAATTATTCCAGTTTTGGAAATGGTGTGATATACAAGATAAATGCTATATATTTCTCTTACAAAATTTTTTATTTAACAACATACCAGACTTATATGTCATAAGAGCCACAAAAATTTATAAACCTCTGATCAGCAGTTGAAAATTACTACTAAGGCTACTATTGCGTTAGATATTTGCTTCAAATTTAAATATCTAATTGTCATTTCCAAAATTCATGTTCAAATAAAAACATAGTTAAAATTAAAGGCAAAAAAGTAAGAACGTACAAAAAAAATAAATGTTGAAATGCTGAACATTTTTCTAAATAAAATGTATATACTAAGAGAATTATGATATTGGCTGACTTTAAAAAAATGGGATCAATCTTGGTAATTGTTATCAAAATTATTAATATTAAAAATTTTGGCCATCTACAGAAACTGAATTATGAGTAACTAAATTATCTTTTACCAATTTTTATGTATTAGTTCAAAAGAAATAAGTTGGTGAATATTTAAAAAAAGTTAAAGCCGTCTGAAAATTAATAATTAGAAATATATAATCTTAATAATTTCATGAACTATATATACTCTTTGATACTAAAGATTAATATAGAGTCATCTGCTAAGAAATTAATCGCATCAAAACGGTCACTATTTTATATTAATTTAATTTAAATATAAAAAAAAAAAAAAAAAAAAAAAAAAAAAAAAAAAAAAAAAAAAAAAAAAAAAAAAAAAAAAAAAAAAAAAAAAAAAAAAAAAAAAAAAAAAAAAAAAAAAAAAAAAAAAAAAAAAAAAAAAAAAAAAAAAAAAAAAAAAAAAAAAAAAAAAAAAAATATCACAAACTCCTTCTTTTATATACTGAATTTTAATTTAGATTATTATTATCAATTTCATTAAGTTATCGTAAGCTTAGTTTGTTTACAAAAAGAAACTATCTAGGTGGCGCTACTAATTTTTGCTTCTTTGTGTTGACACTTTAATTTGAACATGTCATTTAGTGCGTGTCTTCTGACTTAGTTATTTTGTCTTCCTAATGTCCTTATGTTTAGTATTTTTTCAGG
Organism: Trichonephila clavata; assembly: GCA_019973975.1. Classification (NCBI taxonomy): domain Eukaryota; kingdom Metazoa; phylum Arthropoda; class Arachnida; order Araneae; family Nephilidae; genus Trichonephila; species Trichonephila clavata. Next base: position 6,238 of record BMAO01032126.1, read on the forward strand.
TAAGTTTTTATCCTAGTTTTTCTTATAGAATATTTTCTTAATATTCTTCTCTATATGAGAGAAACCTTATTGCTTTCTATTGAAACTTTAGTTTTATTTTACTGGCTGGTTTTTCATCCACGTGGCCTAATGTTTCAACATGGCTCTGTTTTTTTCTATTATGCGGAAATTTCTGCTGTACGGTGAAGGTGGTGTCATAAAACATTGCTTAACCCTAAATCACTGGCCTAATTCAGCTAAAGCTTTAGAAATCGTATTAGGTCTCTATTTTAGTCCAAAGTCTATTTCTGTATCTTGAATTGTTATGTTTTTTGGAATCCAATTTCTTCCTTTTTTGGCCTAGTAGGAAGCATAAGTTTCCCACTTATTATTTTATCTTATTTTATTATACTATATATATATATATATATATAATAAAAAAAAAAATAATATATAATAAATTTCAATTGTAACCTATAATATGCAACTGCTTGAAAAATGATAAATTGATGCTTAGTAAACGTTAGTCATTCTTTTGTTTCTTCATCCTTCTGATGTATAAGTGACTTTTTATATACTACGCTGTAAACAATAAATTATTTTAAGCAAGTTTCATATTTAGTTTAATTTATTCATTAACGCACTAATTATTGAATTGTTAATTTCCTAGTCTATTATCTTCAAAAATTTCTTTCTGCATTTCTTATCATTCGAAATTTGCTGATTTATAATTTAATTTTAACCGCAACATTACTTCGAATGAAACGAAATACATTTTAAGAAAAAAAAGTATATTCTTTAATAACATAATTAAAAATCTATGTAATAAATTTTTGTAAAGAGCTAAAAATACAAAAAATTTGCAATTAAAAACTCAACAAATACAATTTCAGGAAAAGTTACAATCTATATAACGCGAATGCAAAAATCATTATACAAAACTTTTACTGTAGTTATACACACGTATGAAAGTTTTTAAAACCATAAATAAATGTATTTCAGTGTAATTTCTTTAAATTTAATGTTTAACATGTGCCTTTCACTTTTTCAAGTTTAATTAAATACGTATTTGTAAGGAAAAGCACCAACATACCTATAGAAAAAAACCAATTTTGACTAGATTTAAAATATTAAAGATTTTCATGAAAAGTCGAAGGCAGTGGGAGTAAATTTCTCTGAGAAGGATGAAATTACCTAAAACTAACTTTTATTCCCCTTATAACTGTATGTTGTGTTGAGATATTTATTGTAAAACAAATTTTAGTATGTAATTTGGTTTTCAAAACTCAAAATAATGGATGGATATTAGAATAAAGAAGATCATCCATTCTTCCTAAAGTAAATAACAAGGCTGAGGATGATAATGAGATATTCATATCAGTGGTAAAATGTGGAATTACTTGAACATCTCTCTGAATAACTAGTTCTAAATAAATACCATTTATTATTGACAAACTGTTAAACTTGAATTAAAAATTGTTTTAAGAAAAACTTTTTTTACTTGAATTGTAATAAAATAATCAGTATGTTTGTCTGGAAAAAAATTAAACTTCTCAGAACAAGAACATTTCATGGAAACTATTAAATAATATTTAAATTCTCTCATCAAAAGAAAATTAATTTTCTTTTAAGAAACAATAACTATTAATATTTCAGTTGAATGGACATACGTCTGAAGGTCACTGACATTTTACTGAGTACACAACACAATTACTGTTTTTATATTATTCTGTTTTTTTTTCGCCTTAAGACTTTTGAATTTTCTGAACTTCAGTCAAACTAAAATTTCGAAAAGGATAAAATGTGATGCTCTTAACATTAAAATTAATGCATTTCTCAATTAAATAATATTGAATTAAACAATCCTGTATTTAGATGATTATCAGATAAATACATTAAATCAAACATTTTTTTGAGGCTTTAGTTATTGTTTTAAATTAGAAACTATGATTAAAAGAGAGAGAGAGAGAGAAAGAAAAAGTACACAGATAATACATTAAAAGCAACGTAACTAGCATACACTTCTTACTTTACTAATTATGTAGTATTCGTTCTCTGTAAAAATATAAGTATCTTCCTCTTTATATTTTCCTAATGTTTTATATATTAGCTCTTTCATTATAAGCATCACTTTTCTTTCTTAATGAGTTAATTTAATGTTACAATTTTAAGGAAGCACGAGTACAAATATTAGCTGTAACAAAAGTTATTGATTCAATTGACAAAAACAAATTTGAAGATCAAAGCGAGAATTTTCATTTTACAATAAATGAACATACAGAAAAAAGGCGAATTGAGAAAACCTGTCAAATACGCTATGTGTTAAAATATGGCTTAGCACATTAGTTGAAATTATTGCTTGCATCTACAAAGTTAATGCTACACTCAAATATTTTTCCGCACATCTGTTCTACTTTCAGAAAAAAGAGGAATTATTTTATACTGATTAAAAAGCTTATTTCTCAAAAAGTTACTGTGAAATGCAAGTAAGTGAATACATTTTTCGACGAACTTTTAACATTACTTAATGACTGATTTTAACATCGCTTAAATGAATGCTATATATGTACATTTAAAACTTTGAATTTTTTTTATAACTTTTATTTTTGTTCGTGCGCGTAGAATTTAGAACTTACCACTGGTATAAAAATGAAAATTCTCTTATAATGAAATTGATTGGGATTCTAAAACTTTTCGAAAATCCTTTAATTAGAGTTTGAATTGCCGAAACCTTCTCTTAACTATATACTTCTTTAGAAAAAATAACTGCAAGTGGTGCAACTTACCGTTGGCAGAAAGTTAAAGAGAGCTCACTGAAGATTTAATTATAAGAAAACAGCTTGCCGTAAAAAACTGTTTTTTTTTATTGTTTTTAACCTAGTGGCCACAGCTGGCATCTTGTATGAGATTACTGTTGAAGCCTCAGGCGATGATCATGATAAGAGTTAGAAAAAAAATTTAATCATTTAACATCACTGAAAGGATAGTTTTTTTATTGTAGGTTCTTTTAAAGACAATTGAGCTGTTTACTGTTCTGTAACAGTAAGCTTCAGAGAGAAATTATATTGCACAGCTATTCTATTTGCAAATGAATATTTTTAAAGATAAAACTTAAAGAACAATGAAAAAATTTTTGTTTACCTTATTTGCAATGTTCTTCAGTTATAAATAAATCTAAAATTATGGGAATTTCAAATACAATGTTCCTATTTTAGCGAAATATCATGTTTTTGATATATTCTTACTTCTTTTATAATATTAGCCTATACCTTTCGTAACTAAACTGGGAAGTAATTCTTTTTAGTAAAAATATCTCTGCTTTTTATAAATGTTTTATATTAACAACGAAGCAAATTTTTTCTTTAGATTACAAAATATACAAATGTGCAATAATTAAGCAAGAACCATTTTTCAGCATACAGTCATGGAATCCTAAAAAATGGTTTTCCAATGAGTACAATGAAAACATAATAAATAATATAATAAATGAGGTGCATATACATAAGATAATGCCAGAGGTGAGTACACACAAAACACGTGGAGTTAGCGAGCTCAGTGCGAAGTATCTCGCGTGTAAAAGGGGAGAAAAAAGTTACTCATTTACAGACATTCACAGCAAGTGGAAATGAAATCTTACGTGCAAAATGTCAAAAGAAACCATCAGGACTACTTTTGCAAATAGTCAAATGAATGACAAACTTGAAGAGGAGCTTAGTTTCCCGAATGCTCTCGCATGAATTGATAGCATTATTATATTACAATCCTGAAAAAAACCTTTCAAAGAACAAGTGCAGTTGAAAGGAAGGTTGGTGATGGTCGACCACAGCAAACAATAACGAAGACCGATATACCGTTAAGAAAGGGAAAATAGACAGAAACCAAACATCAGGCAGCCTTTCTCAGTATCTGCGTATGACATTCAGACCAGTTTACTGTGATCAGATGTCTTTACGAAGGTGGGCTGTTCACTCTCTATCTTAAACGCTGCACTCCATCAACAAAAGCCTATGGGGCTGTTTAATTAATGCAATAATACATAAACTAATCATCTCATCAAAGAAATAAACTTCTATTTTGTCCCCTTTATTGAAGATCGTCCTTTCAGTCTGGCAAGCCTTCTCAGTGTCAATCGATATGGAGAGAGAAATAGTGCAATGCTTCATCTTACTAACATCAAGGAAAGAGACTAGAGACTATGTATGTCATTTTGGAGAGATTCGTGACGTCACGATTGTAGCGACCCCCTACTTTTGCAGGTCAACAACAAAGGACACGAATAAAAGTCTTTAACGACTGACCGAATAGGATTCATTTTCGTGCCAGTGGGGTGACGCCTACACGAAGTGGACCGGCGGTTAAAATAAACACCCCCTGCCAAGGTAAACAGCTAATTACTAAACAATCGTATCTTCCGGGGTGCGCAAAAAAACTGAGAAGCTCATTGAGGAATGTGAATCTTAACTACAAAAAATGTTGAATGAGCTGGTGTGGGGTAGAAACCAGTGGTGGCAAGAAACCATTGCAAGTAGGGAAGACAATACTCCTTTTTAAGTGCTTCGATTGGTTGTTCTTTTTCTTGTCTAAAAGGTGACTTACACCAAGGTTATTCTATATAAAAAGAAGCTATACGCATTTAATTCATTCTCTTTTGCTACAGTGATCTCTTCGTCGTTTAAACACTACACTGTATATCTTTAATATGAATTTCATGAGATGTTTTCAGAATTACGGCAAAATACAAAAGGTGCTTTTAGTTTTGCTCACTAGTGTATTTAAATATTAGTTTGTATCAAATTTCCTCACATAAATAAAATATGTTCATCCTATTATTATTATTTTTTATGTACTCATGACCCTTTAGAAATTTAAAAATATACATTAGATAAAACATGACTATTGATAAATATGTTGTATTGTATTTTATAGTTTATAACTTTCATTGGCTGTAAAAATGATGCTTAATTTATTGCGGTTAGATAAATGAAACGAAGAGTAAAGATTGTCTATGTATACTATAAAATTGTGTCAAAAAATTGTACTCTTATTAATGTAAACATTGAAAAAATTATCAATACATAACAAATGATAGACACTAAGTGAATTTATTTAAGTTTTTTTTTACTTCCGCTGAAAAAAAGGAATTAAGTATTTCGTATTTAATTATTAGCAAAATTTAAAAAAATCTTTTATGTAATTTAATCCACAATCAAATCGATTAGATCAATTAGTTTAATTCAAAATTTACATATAAAAAAGAAAGAAAAATAATAGTTCATTTAATAGATCCAGATGTTATCTATTTCTTATAACAGTACGACAATATATTAAAGTAATTGCTGAAAACGAGAAATTGGAACCATGACATCTAGCTAATAAAGAACTCAAAATGAATTATTTAGCTGAAACTTCATTCCATAAAATAACTATTAAGATTTTTTTTGTAGAATTTGTGATAATTGCGAGAATCAATAACGGCATAGTCAACAAATTAGCTTGCAGTTAAAATGTGGAAACATTAAACTTCCATTATTGGCCCTAACGTATGCGAATGTAGGATTTGAAATAATATTTATAAAGTAAGTGATTTAAAATAACTGAAATGTGTTCCCGAAACATAATATTAACTCTATTTAGTGGTTTATTAAATTACTATTGGCTTAAGATTGACTATTCAATAACTGATTCCTGTCTCTTTCAATTAAACCCGCAAATAGCAGGGATAAGTACTTTGTTCAAATTACTTGTAACATAAAACAATCAATGTTTATGTTGTAGTATGCTAAAATGTAAACAAATAATGTGTATGTTAAAATATGTAATGATATATACAAAACTATTTAAAATAATGTTTGTAATTACTCAGCAAAATTTGTCAGATCAGTTCTATTAGAATCGCGCAATATTCATAAATCAATTAGTATAAATTAATATTCTTAAGTGTAAAGTAAATTTAACGAAAATAATAGTTTTCTTTCTTATAATTTTAATTTACTCCAAAAACTAAAAAAAAAATATTCTGAACAAACGAGTTCAATTTTCAATAATTTTCACCGAATGTTTTTACAACGAAGAGTTTTAGATGGACTTTTTTTAGTGAATCGGAAAAATTTCCAGTATCTATGATCAAAAGGCTTAGTTTGTTAAATAAACATCTATCTAAAGATATATTACGGGACTACTGGCCACAGTTCTCATAATTTTGCATCACACTTAAGTGCTAAAGATGACAGCAAATTTAGAAATTTTCTTAGCACAGCAAAAGTTTAAAGTATTTGGATTTAACTGAACTTTATAGCAAACTACTACGATCTGCACCATAGTTTTTCATTGGAATTCGCCGTAACAGCATATTTGGAATGAATGAAATTTAATGTAATTAAACATCAACCATGACAATGATATGTAATGCAATCATATTTAACCCATAAATTCCAAACAATTTAATATTAAGAAAATTCCAGTTTCATTTTAAATCTTATTTTGAAATATTTACCTGATTTCAACCAAACTATTATAATTGAAGCCTGCCTTTTAACACTCGATGCGAAACTTTTATTTATTCATTTGAAAATGAAAGCATAAGTTTATATAAATACCATATAGGTGTCTACACAAGACTAACTAAGTGAATTAGTTAATATTTTTCTAAATATTAAGTTATAATTAAGTGACAAAGACATCAGAGTACAAGTGATGTTTACATTCATAAGATCTCCGTCACTATATATATATATACAATACACACAGAATTTGACGGTCGTGAAATATTTATTGCGAGTCAATTACTATTATGTACAGCACTGTGAACTTTTACTGCATTTCATGCACTTGATTCTCTTATTCAAAAATTACTGAATCGTTACTTTACTGCCGAGTTTGTCTCTCTGTCATAATACTACTCGATTGTTAAAATTGTACACAGATTCCAACAGAAAATATTTCTATTAATTAACTTGACATGAAATTCATTAGCTTTTGTATGTTGAGTAATTGTAATAGTCGAATATATATATAACACAAAAATCAAATGCAATGAACGCGTAAGTAAAAAATTTCAATGCTATGTTATTTGACTAATTGAGATTCTTTGCTGTATGACAAATACGCCAGAAAAAAATTAAAATGAATACAGTAAAAAAAGTCAGATATTGTATTCCTTATGCACAAATAACAAATAAAATTTTGTTCCTAAACCTTATTATTTTTTTTTTACTTGAAAAAATTTGATTGAGATTTATGAACTTTTATGGCAACCTTATTAGTTTTAACAACGTTGTTAGGCTTAATCAGAATCTTGGCTACACCTTTTGATCGCCAATCTAAGAAATAAAAAGAGCCAATAATGGGGAGTGGTAATACATATGTGCTCAATTGATTTTTATTTAATAAGATTTATATTATATCAATGAATTTAATGAACTTTATTTGAAATCCATAATAAAGATTGCTGCTTTTTTAGTTTTTTTCCCCTCCTGAAGTCTTATTTGTTAGTCTTATAAAGTTTTGCTCTAATTTATTGCCTGAGTAGTATGGATCATTAGCTTGGTTCAGCTTCTTTTCAGAGATTAATTAAATAATAATAAGATGAGACGAAGCATTTGAGAACATAATTCTATAAAATAACTGCTTTTTCTTCAAACCTAAGCTAATACATAAACTTGAATTAACTAAAATGTGTTTAATAAAGGCAACAGAATTGTGAATTTCTCTGGGTTTATATCTTCTCTTCAATATTGTAACATATTTCTGAAAGGTTCTGATGACCTAGAAATGAATGATTAAAATACGCAAGAATTATTCTCAGAAATCAAAGATAAAAATAATTTCAGACTAACATTCGATGTTGTTCCCCCTTTCGTATGCTTGTTATTGCAATCAAATTGATACTCTAGTTTATAAATGAGGAGTATTATATAATATAGAATTTCCATAAGTCTAAATTTACATACTCGAATTCAAAACAGCCGGTAGACAGAGCCTTCAAGTGGGAAGTAAAGAAGCCTTCAAGTGGGAACTGAAAAAAGCTCTCTTTTCCCGAACCACCCATATCAAAAATCTTACACGTGCCTTGCCGAATGATTGAAACTCTCCTCAAAAGAACTCTCTTGCGCAATTTCTGAAAGTAACTAATATTTCCCTTCACTTAGGCATGTGTTTATATTACAGTTCTCTCTTATTTCTACTGGTATTTAAATGCAGAAAAGAGATAAATCTCTCTCTTGATTGTTTGACACTTTAGTAGAGAGAATGCTGAATTTGTTTTGATCTCACCAATATAAACGATGGTTTTATTAATATCCATAATTTTTATTTGCCACGACTACAACAGTAAAAGGAATGCCACTTTACAATATATAATTATATATATTATGTAGAGTGTATATATTATTAATATATAGAGTTTATATTTTATGTAGTATATATTGCAATACCATTATGGTATTTATAAGCTGATATATATTAGTCCTGCTAATTAAATTAAGCATTACATATTTGATAGAGAGGTAGACTGTGTATGTGAGTAACAGGAATGAGAAACATGAATTTACCCAAAGACCATATTGTTGTTGTGCTTAAATTGTTATGTATTAAATATAGCACAATTTTTAATAGTAAATATATGTGTTGTCTTTTTCAAATTTTAAGAATATGACTCGTGTCCAAAAATAAGGTCACAAATATATTATTAAAATGCCTGTAAATATAAATTCAAAATGCCTGCAGTAAAACAGATAGAAATTGTGTATTTAATGAGAAATGCTGCGGTCCCCCATGGGTCCGCAGACCCCAGTTTAAGAACCGTTACGCTGGAAGGCATACCGATTTTCAAAGACCAAGTCCACAGAGAAGTATTAAAATATCCTGGTCAGATTTACTATAAATTTTTGACTAATTCTTTAGATTTTGTATAGAACTCTTTTCCATTATCAATCAATATCCAAATATTGCCTTTATCGATAGTAACGGAATACACTCTAGAGCTTTACCAATAGCTATTATTTCTTACCTAGAGTGAGTGAGAGAATATTAACGTCGCATTGATTAGCAAAACGAGGGCTATTGGCGACGGTCCGCGTAAGTTTCAACCATGGTCAAGTGACGTGGATGACACCTGAGCTGGCACCCCTCCCCCTCCTAATTACCACACCTCACCAACGGGATGACGTTTGAGATCTCAACAGATTTAACGTGCGAGTGAGTGAGTGATTTTGAGGTTTATTGGTGCAAGAGCCAATTTCGGCTATACTGCGCCAAACATTTGTTTTAATATCCGTGGTCTAGACGGGAAGAGAAAGAAAGAATGAATTGAATGACAAGAAAGAGGGTCGAAAATAGAGAAGGATCACTAGGGTACCCTGGGTTCGTGAAGCCCATGTTTACCAAAGACAGTAAACCCCGTGGGAAAAGGAAAAGATCACTAGGGCACCTCGGGATTGTGCCACCCGTACTCACCTAAAGAAGGTAAGCCCCCTGAGGGGAGATTTAACGTACATCGCACTCCTACACGGCGGATCTTTAGTGGTACTAGGATCGAACTCATGACACGCTAGCCATGATCCGATGCCTAGACCACTCGGCCACCGCGGCTTCTATTTCTGACCTAAAAACAGAGCAAAAGTCAGGGTCTCAGGTATTACATTTATTATCCCCCTCAAGTAGCTAATTAAGGCATCACTTCCTGCTCTACCATCTTCAAATTTGCTGCCATCCATGTAGATAATCATACCCTCAGGAGGAATATCATTTTATCACCTTTTATTATAAAAATAATAAATATAAGTTAAATAAAACAGGGCAGTTTTATTCAATAAATTTATTGTGATAACTCTATGTTATCTAAAGCCCCATGCAGATTGAATTTTAAAATCAGTTTAATGAGACAAATGTACCCCTATCAAACTTTACTAAAAATATTTTTTTTAATCAGGAGAGTTAGATTGCTTGTTTAAATTCTCCTCACAGCCTGCCAGTTTATATCATCTTGTTGTACTTGCATCTATACAGGAACAAACTTTAAGGGTAGGTACAGACCTGCCAGTTTATATCAACTTGTTGTACTTGCATCTATACAGATATAAACTTTAAGGTTAGGTACAGGACATTGTAACTATCATTTATTTTATAGGAATGTATGGGCGAAAGTGCTGTAGTGAGGCACAAACGCGAAAAATAAAAGACAAAAGGAAAGAAAGTGTTTATTGAAAGCGTCGTTGACAAGCGTAATGTTTGCAATAACTCTTCATAATTGTTCAGCACATGAGCTATGAAGTCTTGCTGCAGCTCATATTTCTGTACCACCCACAGCAGTCGGAGGAGAATGCCTGAAAGATTCAAAGCTTGTACTCGCTAAAAATGGAAGAGGTGTAATCGGTTTTCGTTTAACACTCTACAACCGATCTGAAGGCTCACATTTACGGGATGAGCAACAATTTGACTCTGGTCAAAGAGCCACAATGTTGAAGATGCTTTCTTCCAAGCTTGTATTGCGTACAGCTCTTTGTCGACCAACATCATAACCAGTGACGTGGAACGAACGTGTTTCACGAAGTTGACGATGTAACCGATGAAAAATTCTGTGATCCAGCATTCGTCGATCAGGAAACTGCGCATGATACATTCGTAGCGTAGCTCTGCTGTTATCACTTGCATGGACGTAACATGTAATGCATGTCTGCATTTTCGGCAAACGTAAAGTCTCCCATCGTAAATGTCAGCACAATCGTGAATGGCGCTTTCCCTTCTGAGATGCATCATGTTAAACGAAGGTTAGACATTTACTGCCTCCGTACCGGCTACGAAATCAACCGATAACTCAATTTCTCTTTTCTTTTATATCTCTTGTTTGCGCTTCCCTGTATTACTTGAGCCCATATAATCATGCACAATAAATGATTGTTACCATGTCCTGTATCTATCCTTAAAGTTTGTACCTTAAAGTTTGAATTTGGGACCACCCTTTATTTACTCATGTTGATCTTCATGCAAGAAAAGCTTTGCTCAAAGAAATTAATATCGGCTAAAATATATATATGTTATATATGTTACGGAACGATTTCCCAGCAAATATATTCATACACGAAAATTCTTCAGGTGAGAAAGATTTGTAAAGTCTATGTCACAGCAGCAAACATTGCCTTCACGCTGTGATCTGAATGCAAGTCAATAAGTTCAAGCTGTAATGGCATATAACATATGAGGTCATGACAATGACTCCCATGAGGTCCATGACCTACTGTGCCCAATTCAGTATACGTGTCCTTGGGCCCAGAGGTAAACATATGTTCCATTCAGGTGGTCAGTCTGACACGAAATCCCCAGTGATAAGTTTCCAAGCAAGTTTGATCTCATTTATCAACCCACTGAAGGGATGCAAGGCTGAGTCAACCTTACCCAGCCCGGGGTTTGAACCTCGGGCCTGTGGTGTGGAAGCGCGATGCACTAACCACTCAGCCATTGGGCTTCATAATGAAATGTTATCAGTATATAATATCAGTATCAGCAGTAATGAGATAACAGAGCAAATTGAATTTAAGTTGATTTTTTTTTAAATCTTGAGATCTTATAACCTTGCCCTCCAAACTCTGCAGATGATTCTTTGAAGAAATACTTCTAGATATTCTGTTTTCCCAATTGTGAAAAATACCGAGACGAATATTTGATAGAGCGCGGTACAGAAATCTCGATTCAAAGTGCATTTTTTTTCCAACTAGCAGGTCGCTAGTTACCCACCCCTGCTCTAATGAATATCGCTAAAAAATATTTATATTATATTCCTCCCATAAAAAATAAGTATCTATCAATATTCAATAATTATCTAACATCTATTATCTGAAAAAGGATCATTTTGAGAGAGAGAGAGAAGTCATTTTAATAAAAATGTTTTAAAATAATATATTTCAATTAATTTTTTTAAAAAAAAGTATACTTTAATAAATGGTTTTCAAATCAATTTATTGTAACAAAGAGCGCTACTGTGTTATGTACCACTAAAACTTAAAATTCATCAGTTTCCAAGTTGTAAATTTCGTGCTGCCATCTAGCGATCACAATATGATATAATTTTGTATGATCTCGGATAAAAAAGATTACCTCTCTAATGTATGTTTGTAAGAGTAATACACACACACAGATTTTCTACTTAAAAATAACTTTTTGTGTACTTATTTCAAAAAAAGAATTTTTTTTAATATTAATGATGTATAATCCGTAATTATAAAGTATTTATTGAACTTAACAAATTTTCCTTTTTTTTAAAAGCAAAAACTTATTTTTAAAATCGATACATACGGAAATTTTATTATTGATTTCAAACTATGGTAATAATTTTCAATACCTTCTGAGAAGCCAAAATATTTCTAACGAAGAAAATCAGTCAGAGCACTTTTGAAAGTTATTAAAAACTATATAAAAAAACAAGACTTACCAAATATAATATCAATTAAAATAATAATAAGTACGAAATAAAAATTAATAATAAAAATAAAGTAATTTTGATGGAAAATAGCTTCAGACTGTTCACTGATCAGTGCCACTTTTTCGCTTGGTAAATCAGGTTATTCGATTTTAAAAATTCCAAAATAACAAAGTTATCTTGATTTAGATTGGAATTAATGGAACTTTTCAAATATATTTGATGTATTTTTACAAATTAATTAAAAAGACATATAAGAGAATTTTTTTAAAAAATTGACCATCAAAAATTTTAATATAAAAAGAATGAAATATCGGGTTATTTGGAAAGTAATTTTCTTTTTTCCCGATAGATGATTTAATTGTATTTTTTTCACACCCAACTCTCCACACACTTAACTGGCATAATCATTATATGTTTTGAGAGCTGCTATAGCAAGGGCTTGCTTGGGAAGTGAAATTGATTCTATGCAGTTTTGGGTTGGCGCCTTTTCAAATATAGAGAATGAAAAAAATAATTTCCGGCATATTTTATTTTTATACTATCGATAAGATAAAATGTGTTCAAGCAAGAAAAAAATCAGCTGATGTGTATGGAGATGTACTGACAGTATGTCAGTGCCAAAACTGATTAGTAAAATTTTGATCGGCAAGTTTGATGTTCAAAAAGCACCACGTTCTGGAAGGCCAGTTGAAACTGGTAGACACAAAAAAGGCATTAATAGATGCAAACCGGATAATAACAACTCGTGAGATCACTGAGAGGTTAAATTCATCGAATTCAACTGTTCATGACCACTTCAAAGGCCTGGGTTTAATCTCAAAGCTTGACATATGGGCTGCTTGTGTTCTCAAGGAAAGAGATTTGTGTCATCGCGTTGATGTCAGTGATTTGCTTCACAAACGCGTCAAGAAAATGATCCATTTTTGAAGCGCATCATCACTGGGGTCGAGAAATGAGTTGGCAATAACAATGTCAAATGCAAGAGATCCTGGAGTAAAAAAAGATGAACCAGCTCAAAGCATTTCAAAAGTTAATATTCATACAAAAAAGGTGATACCATCTGTTTGGTGGTATTTCAGAGGAATCTTTTTTTTTATATAGCTTTGATCCAACAACACAACGATTAGTTCTGAAACGTACTGTCATCAGATGGATAATCTGAAGGATTCACTTAAACAAAAAAGTCCAGAATCGATTAACAGAAAAGGTATGTTCCACCAAAATAATGCAAGACCTATACAAATTTGGTAACTTGCCGAAATTTTCTACAGCTTCAATGGGATATACTGCCTCAACCAACCTATTCTGTAGGTCTGGCACCTTCTGATTATGTCTTTTCCGGTCTTTTACAAAATGTTTTAGACGAAAAAAGCCTACTTCAAATGAGGAAGTCAAAAATCATCTGGGTCAGTTTTTTGTCAGTAAAGAACAAAAATTTTACAAACGTGAAACCATGCTATTGCCAAGAAGAAAAAAAAATTGCAAAAGGTATTGAACCAGAAAGGACAAAAAATAATTTAAAATATTTATTCACCATACGTGAGATTTGTCTTTCATTTTCACAAACACACAAAGAAATTTCTTTCAGAACCACCTAACAGAAGTAAAAAAAACGACGAAACTGTATTCAAGATAAAGATAAATATAGTATTTATGCAAAAATTAAGGCTGAAAAGAAGACCAATATCTTACTTATCTATTAAACTTTAAAAAAAAATAAAGCACCATAGAATACTTTGTCTGGGTATTTTATTAAGTATATATATATATATATATATATACATCCTCATGTGAGAATATTTATTACATTTTACCAAACTTCCTTATAGTTACAAGCATAAAAAGCAAACACTAATTTTATATATAATGATAATTTAAACAAAGTTTGACATATTAATAACTCAGAAATGGTGCTCTGTATTTGAACTAGATTTTTCCTATATTTTCGTTTTAATGTACAATATTAGGCGATAATAAAATTCCTGCCTTACATTGCATTATTAGCTACTTTTTAATGAAAATAGTGTAGCGAACATTATTACTAAGTCCATTTCCTTCAGAGAACCATTGATGACGTCAGAGACGAACACTGATAATAACTGCCTGATTGTAAGGGGAGGGGTACAGCGTTTCCCCGAAATCCATTTCGACTTCGTTCCCAGAAAAAAACCCTCAAGAAGGATATGTGGGGAGACCGATTCTGAGAGGTTCCCGGCTGGAAGCGAGAGAAGAAGTTGGTCTGTAGAATTAAGATGGTGTGTTAGATTTTGATGAAATTAAATTTGTATATATATTTCTCTAGCCTGACTGTATGTTTTCGTATCCAATACGTCACAGTCTAATAATTGGAGGCAACGAACAGAACGATAATTACTTTAAATGTAATATTTGGCTAGAGATATAGTCGATGAATTAAGATTGAGTGGCGTGAGAGCAGGACAGCGGAAAAAATCGCCGCGCTATCTTAAGAGACTAACGTGCCGTCCCGGCAACCAAGAAATGCCTTTCGAATAAAAAGGATATAGACCAACCTGGTCTTGAAAAAATTGCCGCCCTGGAAACTAAGAAATTCCTATTGCATTAAAAGGAAATAGACCACCCTGGTCTTTGAAAGAGCGCCGCCCTGGTAATCAAGAAATCCTGTCGCAATAAAAGGATAAGTGAGTGAGAGAATATTAACGTCGCACTGATTAGCAACACGAGGGCTTTTGGCGACGGTCCGCGTAATTTTGAACCATGGTCAAGTGACGCGGACGACACCTGAGCTGGCAACCCCTCTCCTAACTACCACACCACACCAACGGGAGGACGTTGGAGCTCTCGACAGATTTAACATGCATCCTTCCCCTACTCGGCGGGTCTTTAGTGGTACTAGGATCGAACTCATGACACGCTAGCCATGATCCGATGCCTAGACCACTCGTCCACCGCGGCCGCATTAAAAGGATATAGACCGCCCTGATCGTGGAAAAAGCGCCGCCCTGTGAATTAAAAATTTCGGCTATAGTAAGAGGATATGGATCACCCTGGTCTTAAAAAAAGCGTCGCCCCGTCATCCAAGAATTCCTACTGATAGGGGAAAAAATATTGAAGACCAAACTGGTCTAACAGAAGTTAAAAGGAAAAGATTTTTGTGTGGAAGTGTCCTTTTCTTGCAGCCCGTAAAGAAATCCCGACTAAGTGTGTTGATCTACAAAAATATAATGTAAATGAATTTTGTGTACTAGTTTTACAAACCGCTTGTCAAAATTACGATGCGTTTAATTATAATTGAAAAAATGCATTTCAATCATAAAAACCTCTAAACTAATTTTGGGAACGAAAAAAAAATATAAATAATATTTAAAACTCTAACTTTAAGCAATAGATGGCACCACGAGCGTGTTAGCTGCATAATAGATAGTTGTTAGGCCGCTAGTTATACAAACCGCTTATCAAAATTACAATGCATTTAATTATAATTGAAAAAATGCATTTCAATCATAAAAACCTGTAAATTAATTTTGGGTACGAAAAAATATATATATAATATTTAACACTAAAAATAATTTGTCAGCTAGGAGGATCTTTACGTTTGTCTATTTCTTTTAACATGAGAGAGAAAGCAGGGAAACATTTCTTCAAATATCCTTCAGGGGAATATCATGCAGGGAAAAAGCCTTATGTTTTTGAATATCGAGCCAAAATTAACGATATAATCACGCACACATGGACTTACTCCGAGCTTTTTCCAAACAACTCTTAAATCAAAAAAGAAACATTTGTTTGTATTTATTAAGACTGATTTGAAATCAATACAAGCAACTGATATTAAAATATTTCTAACAGTATAATTTCAAGTACCAGAATGTTGTTTTAAAGACATCTAAAACCATAAAAACAAAACGCACCGATACTTTTTACGCTTAAATCATTACAACTGTATCTTTCATATATACCATTGGCCTTCAAACTTTTTTGCTGCACGGAGCATTGGTATTGCCTATATAGTGCAGCGCTAAAAAGTGGTACCAGCTCCTGGGAATGTATTAGGTGTGCATAGGTTTTAAATACCAATTTGCAGCCCCATTGAAGAAAAAAATATTTTTTCTACATAGAGAGAAAAAGAACTTTCGTTTCAGAAAAAGAAAAAAAAATGCAGGGAAGAAACCTCATGTTTGTGAATTTCCAAGTAAATCTAACAGAAAACCACGAACATAAGGCTTTATCCAAGCATAACACAACTCTTCGTCAAACTGCTGTGTTCATGTCGCGACTCGAACTGGCCATCCTCGGGTCTGCAGTGACAGTGCCTTAGACGATTTGGCCACTCTGAGCCCCGTCTAGAGGGCTTTTGTTTGTCTTTTGTTGGTTGGGACACGTGAAAGAAGGGGTAGCAGAAAAACCTCCTCTTCCAAGAGGGAAGGGGTAGGCAGCTGATTACCTTTGCTTCTCAGTAGTGGTAAATGATGGGCGCTGTATAAATGCAACAAAAATTTGTCTTTCAATTTCACTCGAAAAACACATTCCATTTAGTTATAGTATGAAATGTTTAAATATTGAAAATAAAATAATTTTTAACAGGTTTTATTCAAACTACTAGAAAAACACTTTTAAAAAAATTATAAAAACTGAAACTGACTTACCCTTTCATAACCTGTTGTCTCATGAATGAGAAGAAAGTCTTTAATACCTTCCATTTATAGTTTTCAAACTAGTAGCCGAACACATTTTTTT
This sequence comes from Trichonephila clavata, assembly GCA_019973975.1. Lineage (NCBI taxonomy): Eukaryota > Metazoa > Arthropoda > Arachnida > Araneae > Nephilidae > Trichonephila > Trichonephila clavata. The sequence continues at coordinate 23,348 of BMAO01032126.1, forward strand.
CCCTTGAACTATTTTTTAAAAACGTGGTTTCCACGAGTAAATAATAACGTCGCTGACCAAAATGTAAGCACACTTTGTTCCTTGACCTACTTTCATTGTACAAGAAGGAATTTAAATGTTGTGATTAAAATTTTCCTCTAGGTTTAGTGTCTTAAATTTAAAGGTTGTGACGGGTCTATCCACATCAATCTTCTATTAACCCTCTTGGGTAACTTTGGGGTAGCAATTATTCTATTTCACAGCCTCCTCGGGAAAAACACGAGATAGTGATATGCTAATGAATTCGGCTATATAAAGTCTAGATTTAGTAAGAAAATAAAAGGAGAGGGAATTGCCAAACTTGTTGTGAGTATAACATACGGATCTCTCCCGCGAGTTTAGCACGTATTAGATAGTAATTGAGATTGTTAATCATTGAAACAATCAAAGGTTAGTATCGAGTTAGTATCATAGTTAGTATCGAACTGAAGTTAGTAAGAGTTCGTCTCCTTTGTCAATTCTGATAGTTGAGATTATTTAGTGGGAATATTAGATTTAAAGGTTAGAATTGAATATTAGAGTTGTGTATCAGGATTAATCTAGGGAATTGAATAATCACTCCAGGGTTTCTACTTATAGTGTAACTTGTTAATTGTATTTGTGTGTTGTTAACAAATATTTGTAATTGTGATGGCGTGTGGTGTTGAGTATGATGTTGTTGAGGTTTCATCCAACAGACGTGTTCTTGAGGGCAGCACTTTTATTTACAGTAAACACATAAAAAGAAATATTAAACGCAAATTGTAACTACCCACGCGGGAAATTTCTCTATTCTGGCCATCGCCCTAACGCACCGGTGCCGAGAAGCTATCTATTTCAAAAACAAACAACACATTCTTACGGTAGGGGGACACAGTGCGCCTCCTGGTGAGGGGAGGAGACACTACACACCCACACAAGCATAAAATAAATTACATTAATATCATACACTAAGATATAAGTAACTAGCATTATCTCACTCATTAAAAAATATAAAAACATAAGTATACATAACTAAATTAAGAATAGCATTTCGATATCCATAATTATACCATAATAATCCAGAAAATTGAAATGCAAGATATACACAAAATAAACAATAGTTAGTTAAAAAATATTTGAAATCAAATTCTAAAAAACATTAGCATTTTTTTTAAAAAAAATGTAAATAGATACACAAATAATATAACGAAATATATAAATGAGATAAAGAAAATATTGTTTACTAAATCTAAAAATGTTCCTTTTAAAATTGAAAGGCACACATGTTACACTAATCGTGAGAGTGCATCAGCATGAGGCATTTTCACACCAGGACAATGTTTGATTGTCACATTGAACTTTTGTAGAGCAAAAGCCCATCTTTGTAGCCTCGCATTGTGGTGCACTCTTTGTCAAGTAAGGTAAAGGGTTATTCAATTTTAGTCCCAAATACCCATACTTCGAACTTTTTAAAGCTCCACACAATAGCAAATGCTTCTCGTTCAATAGTTGACCATGACTGTTGGGTCTTGCTTAATTTTTGACTTGCATAAGCAATTGGGTAACTTTTATCACCACATATTTGTGACAGGCAAGTAGCTATGCCAATTTGTGATGCATCTGAATGAATGGTATACGGTTTATCAGGCACTGGAGAGTATAGAGAAGGTGCTTCCGCTAAAGCCTTTTTCAGAAGATGAAATGAAAGTCATGTTTCTCAGTCCATGGGATTGAATCAGGTACTCTCTTTTTGGTGAGTTCGGTCAATGGATACACAAGTTCAGAATATCTGGGTATATACTCACGATAGTAATTGCACAGTCCAAGCACACTACGGAGCTCCTTCTTCGTTTTAGGCACTGGTAAATTGTTGATAACTGCAGTCTTTTCAGGATCTGGTTCGTGCTTACCAGAACCGATGATATGTCCCAAATATTTTATTTGAGTTTTTCCAAAGGCACACTTTTTAAGGTTCACAGTGAAATTTAACTGTGAAAGTTTCGCTAAAATAGTATCCAAATGAAGAAGATGTTCTTCCAAATTTTTAGAAAAGATTGCGATGTCATCGATGTAAGCACGTGAAAATTCTCTATAACACGATAAGGCTTTGTTGATTTCATTCTGACATGTAGCAGAGGCATTTTTCAAACCAAAACACATCACCTTGAAGCGGTATTGTTGACGATGAGTCTTGAAAGATGTAAGATTTTTGCCGTCTTCCGCCATGGGTATAGCCCAGTACCCTTTCAAGAGATCTAATGTTGTGATGATATTGGCTCTTCCAATAGAATGTATGAGCTCCACAGCATCTTCCATTGGAAAATCATCAGACAAACTCTCAGAGTTAAGAGCTCTGAAGTCAACGCAGAGTCGCAGGGTACCATCTTTCTTGTTAACGCAAACAATTGGATAGGCTATTTCTGCATCAGATTCTTCAATTAAATCAAGTCGTAAGAGCTCCTCTATCTGCTCATCAACTTTAATCTTCAAGGACTCTAGGATGCGATATAAGAATGGCTTCTTCCGCTCAATGTTAGGCTTTAAGCGAATTCGATGAGCTCCTACTTTGGCTATTTTCACATCACTTGTGAATAGTGTACGGTGCTTTAGAAGAATTGCTAGCACTTGTTCTCTCTCAGTCTCCTTCAAATGATTCAGATCGGTTTCATGTAGAACTCTTTCAGATGTGGATCTCGATAAATTAGGAGTGGGATGGATTTCTCCGAATTCGTGGTCATCATCGAAAATAACTCCACTTGCAAGTGTACGAGGATGATAGTTTCTGATCTTATTCACATGAACATGTCTTATAGTTCCGTCGGGGAGTTTAACTTTATATGAATGGGGTGGATGGTGTTGAATTATCTCTCCAGGTCCAGTCCATCTAGCATAGATCTTATTACTAGAATCTGGTATCAGCAAAACAACTTGTTCTCCGATGCTAAAATTCTTTACGGATGACCTCTTGTTGAAGTAATCTCCATAACTTTTTTGTTTCTGAGCAGCAGTTAAAGATGCACTCTCAGCAGCTTTTTCCATCTTGATCTTCATTTCCTGAAGGTAATCAGCAGCTGACTGGGAAATGTTCGTCGGAAGATGTATTTCACCTGCCCAGGATGATTTAAGAATAGCCAACGGCCCTCGAGCTTCTCTGCCATAAAGTAACCTAAATGGTGATACACCAGTGGTAGTGTTTGGTACTTCACGGTATGCAAACAACAGAAAAGGTAATTGTCGATCCCAGTTTCTTGGATCTTCACGAATAACATGATGAAGCATATCCTTCAACACCCTATTCCATCTTTCAACTAGTCCGTTGCTGGCCGGATAGCCAGGACAGGAAAACCTAGGACTAGATCCAATCCTTTTCGTAAATTCTTGGGTTAGAGTCGACTTGAAATTTGTGCCTTGATCACTGGCAATTATTCTCGGAATTCCAGTCCTCGAGAATATTTGCAATAGAGAGTCACATGCGGTTTTGGCTGTAAGTGATCTAAGTGGTACTGCCTCAGGCCAACGTGTGTGTTGATCCATCATACAAAGGACATATTTGTGCCCTCTACCCGATGGTGGTTGAATATGTCCGATCACATCAATGTTTACTATCTCAAAGGGAAGATCCGGACGGACAATAGGTGTAATGGGAGCTCTATCTCCAATTTTCTCAGATTTCCGAAGCTGGCACCTTTGCATGTCTGGACAAATTCAGCAATTTCCCTAGACATATTTGGCCAAAAGAAATTATATTTTATCCACTCTTTTGTTTTCTTTACCCCCATATGACCTCCAAAAACTGACTCATGTGCTAGTTTCATCACTTTTTCTATTCTGCAACGCGGTAAAACTAATTGCATTACGGGTTCATTTAGAATTTTATCCCTGTGATAAATTAATTCCTCAACTAATAAAAAATTTCCTTTATTTAATTTTAACTCTGCACGAACCATTTTAAGGGAATCACAATTATTCTGTTCATCTTTCATTTTACTGTAATCTGAATTCAAATTTAAATTATCTGAGTCGCTCTCAACATAAAATATTTCGTTGACGGATTCTGCGTCATTTTCATCATTTGAAAATGGAGTAAAACTATCAACCGATTCGGTAAAAATATCATTTTCATTTGTTTCATTATTTATGGAACATAAAGCCTCATAAAAAGAAGGAGGTATTAAAGCCTCAGCATTTAATTTATCCGTGATCGCTACCAAGCAATCCATTGGATGATTCAAAGAATCATTGTCAAGAGTAATAGAGGTTTTAATTAGTTCTGCTTCTACATTCTCTCCAAATGCAGAGCTTAAAGTAATCTTTTCGAATTCATCATTAGAATTACCTGGAAAAATATTAGAATTACATATAAAAATTTGAGTTCCGCTAACCAAAGCACAATTTATTGCTTTCCCGTTAATATAAATAATAACATATTTTAAAGGTTCAAGGTCAACTTTCGGTTGTATATATTGTACTTGAGAAGTCTCTTTTTTCTCATTTTTTAATTTAGAACATTTTTTATTACAGTCTCGAGCTAAATGATTCTCACCGCAAATGTAACATTCTATTTTTTTATTTACTTTACTTTGTTTTGAGTTATTAATTTTATTTTCTTTCGAATTAAGATTTGTTTCGTCTCGTCTCGAGTCAGGAGGGATATATTTAAAATCATTTCGCAAGCCATTTTGATTATGACATGCTTTATGTGAAAACTTGGAAAAAGTTCTTCCTTTACAAGCATAAAACATGTCACACTCTTTTCCCATTTGAATTGGTTTAAACCAACTTTGCTTCTGTTTGATATTTATATGAACGGCAGTTTCACATGATCTAGCTTTTGATATAATTTATCGCTAACAATTAACTCTTTTAAAGAATTAAAGTCATTGACATTTCTCAAATGACAGTATTGATCCCAATTGGTTAATAAACGAGATGCAAACTGAACATACGTTTCATTTTGCATTCGTTTCGCTTTTTGAAAATTTTGCAAGCAAATTAAAGGCGTTGGCTCAAATTCTCTTAGAACTAAACTTTTTAATTTATCATAATCGCCTATTTCTTCGTCTTTTACATAAACTAAAATATTTTCGGCTTTTTCACCTAGCAAATTTAAAAGAATCTCTCCCTTAAATTCATCCGGCACATTTTTGGTTTTAACAGAACGCTCTAAAGAAGAGAAAAATAAATTCCATCCCTCTTGTTTTTTAGGAATCGGAAGAGTTAATGTGCGTACACTTTGAATGAAATTTTCTATCGAAGTTTGATTTGTTTCGGGATTTATTCGCTGCAAATCATTGCTATCCCTTTGACTATCCAATTTAGCCCTTTCTAAATTTATTTTACCGAGTTCTATTTCTAATTTAATTTGTTCGAGTTTTATTTTTTCAAACTCATGTTTCGATTGTTCCGTTAAACGCTTTTGTTTTCTTTCGACTTTCTATCCGCGATAATCGAATCCAAATAGTCATCGATAAACACTTTATCGGTTTTGTATTTGTCGCTATTTAAAATTAAATTTTTTAAATCCAATACCTTCATTTCTGGATTTATTATCTCGCCCAATTCATCAGCAATTAATATTAATTCTTCCTTTCTCGCTCCGCGAAACATAATTGAAAGGAATTATATTAAATGAATTTTTACCCCAAAATTTAGTAAATAACAGTTGCTGAACTCGCTCAAACAAAGCAAAAGGATTGCCTACCTCGTAGTTCCTTTTGATGTCTTGCTTCACTCAGGTTTCAATCCTGTCGTTAATGTGACAGTGTGATGTCGTGTGGTGTTGGGTATGATGTTGTTGAGGTTTCATCAAACAGACGTGTTCTTGAGGACAGCACTTTTATTACAGTAAACACATAAAAAGAAATATTAAACGCAAATTGTAACTATCCACGCGGGAAAATTCTCTATTCTGGCCACCGCCCTAACGCACCGGTGCCGAGAAGCTATCTATTTCAAAAACAAACAACACATTCTTCTTCTTCTGTGTAGTTTTTATATAAAATATTGGATTTATTTTCAAGTAAAAAAGTGTAAACATTGAGGGGGCGTGGCATTTAAACAGCTGGTCAGAGCTGTCAAAATATTTAAAATACATTTTACTACATTTAAAATAATCAGATCGTTTCAAAACTTCGCACAGTTGTGCCAGAGGTATCAAACTACATTTTAAAGTAAAAATTGAAAAATCGATATTTTCATCGATTTTCGGCTTTTGAAAGGTGCCAAGTCCCCTTAAAATGGTTCCTTACTGTTGGTTATCCATTGATGTAGAAAAGCCCTCACCCTCGCCGCACAATTAGTTCGAAATTCCTCTCCTTTTCAGCCATCAGATGCCCCGAGAAGACACCTAGACAAGCAAGATTAGAAGGGCTGGCTGGGAGGGAACAGGAACAAGGTATGGAAGGGTATCCTTATACAATTCAGGAACTTCACAGGTCTCAAATGTCCACTTCTAAACCTCGCCAAGGCTAATTGAACGGCTCTAGGACCACTGCAGGGCAAAGATAGTCTTGGGTGACTAGTACCATGCCCGTTATGATCTGGAGGGTAGTGCCACGTAGAGAATAATTTACTTTTGTGGAGGGAGAGAATTTCCAAAGGGGTTAGACCTGCAGAGTTTACGATCGGAAGATCAAATCCATTTCTTGCAAGTGTATCTATCTACAGTCTCGTTACTGTACACCCCGACGTGCGAAGAGATCCACTGGATCAGTGATTCTTAAACTTTCGATACCCCCCCCCGTTGATGTATCAGCTTGACCACGGACCCCTAAGGTTTTGAACATCCCTCTATGACAATATTCTTGATCAAAAACAAGCACCAGTACAGTTTCTTCATTGGGGAATATTCAGTAATCTAGTGCAGTATGGCACATCCTTCAATTTTTCCAAGAGTCCTTTCAGAGTATGTAAAGGAGGGAAATCTCAACGCTACATGAGGCTCCAGGGGCCCCTAAAGAAATGCTGCGGTCCCCCAGGGGTCCGCAGACCCCAGTTTAAGAACCGTTACGCTGGAAGGCATACCGATTTTCAAAGACCAAGTCTACAGAGAAGTATTAAAATATCCTGGTCTGATTTACTATAAATTTTTGACTAATTCTTTAGATTTTGTATAGAACTCTTCTCCATTATCAATCAATATCCAAATATTGCCTTTATCGATAGTAACGGAATACTCCAGAGCTTTACCACACAATAGCTATTATTTCTGACCTAGAGTGAGTGAGAGAATATTAACGTCGCATTGATTAGCAACACGAGGGTTTTGGCGACGGTCCACGTAAGTTTGAACCATGGTCAAGTGACGTGGATGACACCTGAGCTGGCACCCCTCCCTCTCCTAACTACCACACCTCCCCAACGGGATGACGTTTGAGATATCAAAAGATTTAACGTGAGAGTGAGTGAGTGATTTTGAGGTTTATTGGTGCAAGAGCCGATTTCGGCTATACTGCGCCAAACATTTGTTTTAATATCCGTGGTCTAGACGGAAGAGAAAGAATGAATTGAATGACAAGAAAGAGGGTCGAAAATAGAGAAGGATCACTAGGGTACCCCGGGTTCGTGAAGCCCATGTTTACCAAATACAGTAAACCCCGTGGGAAAAGGAAAAGATCACTACGGCGCCTCGGGAATGTGACACCCGTACTCACCTAAAGAAGGTGAGCCCCCTGAGTGGAGATTTAACGTACATCGCACCCCTACACGGCGGATCGTTAGTGGTACTAGGATCGAACTCATGACACGCTAGCCATGATCCGATGCCTAGACCACTCGGCCACCGCGGCCACTATTTCTGACCTAAAAACAGAGCAAAAGTCAGGGTCTCAGGTATTACATTTATTATCCCCCTCAAGTAGCTAATTAAGGCATCACTTCCTACTCTACCATCTTCAAATTTGCTGCCATCCGTGTAGATAATCATACCCTCAGGAGGGATATCATTTTATCTCACCTTTTATTATAAAAATAATAAATATAAGTTAAATAAAACAGGGCAGTTTTATTCAATTAATTTATTGTGATAACTGTATGTTATCTAAAGCCGCATGCAGATTGAATTTTAAAACCAGGTTAATGAGACAAATGTGCCCCTATCAAACTTTACTAAAAAAAATTTTTTTAATCAGGAGAGTTAGATACTTGTTTAAATTCTCATCACAGCCTGCCAGTTTATATCATCTTGTTGTACTTGCATCTATACAGGAACAAACTTTAAGGGTAGGTACAGACCTGCCAGTTTATATCAACTTGTTGTACTTGCATCTATACAGATATAAACTTTAAGGGTAGGTACAGGACATTGTAACTATCATTTATTTTATAGGAATGTATGGGCGAAAGTGCTGTAGTGAGGCACAAACGCGAAAAATAAAAGACAAAAGGAAAGAAAGTGTTTATTGAAAGCGTCGTTGACAAGCGTAATGTTTGCAATAACTCTTCATAATTGTTCAGCACATGAGCTATGAAGTCTTGCTGCAGCTCACATTTCTGTACCACCCACAGCAGTCGGAGGAGAAAGCCTGAAACATTCAAAGCTTGTGCTCGCTAAAAATGGAAGAGGTGTAATCGGTTTTCGTTTAACTCTCTACAACCGATCTGAAGGCTCACATTTACGGGATGAGCAACAATTTGACTCTGGTCAAACAGCCACAATGTTTAAGATGCTTTCTTCCAAGCTTGGATTGCGTACAGCTCTTTGTCGACCAACATCATAACCAGTGACGTGGAACGAACGTGTTTCACGAAGTTGACGATGTAACCGATGAAAAATTCTGTGATCCAGCATTCGTCGATCAGGAAACTGCGCATGATACATTCGTAGCGTAGCTCTGCTGTTATCACTTGCATGGACGTAACATGTAATGCATGTCTGCATTTTCGGCATACGTAAAGTCTCCCATCGTAAATGTCAGCACAATCGTGTGAATGGCGCTTTCCCTTCTGAGATGCATCATGTTAAACGAAGGTTAGACATTTACTACTCGTACGCTACGAATCAACCGATAACTCAATTTCTCTTTTCTTTTATATCTCTTGTTTGCGCTTCCCTGTATTACTTGAGCCCATATAATCGTGCACAATAAATGATTGTTACCATGTCCTGTATCTATCCTTAAAGTTTGTACCTTAAAGTTTGAATTTGGGACCACCCTTTATTTACTCATGTTGATCTTCATTGCAAGAAAAGCTTTGCTCAAAGAAATTAATATCGGCTAAAATATATATATGTTATATATGTTAAGGAACGATTTCCCAGCAAATATATTCATACACGAAAATTCTTCAGGTGAGAAAGATTTGTAAAGTCTATGTCACAGCAGCAAACATTGCCTTCACGCTGTGATCTGAATGCAAGTCAATAAGTTCAAGCTGTAATGGCATATAACTTATGAGGTCATGACAGTGACTCCCATGAGGTCCATGACCTACTGTGCCCAATTCAGTATACGTGTCCTTGGGCCCAGAGGTAAACATATGTTCCATTCAGGTGGTCAGTCTGACACGAAATCCCCAGTGATAAGTTCCCAAGCAAGTTTGATCTCATTTATCAACCCACTGAAGGGATGCAAGGCTGAGTCAACCTTACCCAGCCCGGGGTTTGAACCTCGGGCCTGTGGTGTGGAAGCGCGATGCACTAACCACTCAGCCATTGGGCTTCATAATGAAATGTTATCAGTATATAATATCAGTATAAGCAGTAATGAGATAACAGAGCAAATTGAATTTAAGTTGATTTTTTTTTTAAATCTTGAGATCTTATAACCTTGCCCTCCAAACTCTGCAGATGATTCTTTGAAGAAATACTTCTAGATATTCTGTTTTCCCAATTGTGAAAAATACCGAGACGAATATTTGATAGAGCGCGGTACAGAAATCTCGATTCAAAGTGCATTTTTTTTTCCAACTAGCAGGTCGCTAGTTACCCAACCCTGCTCTATTGAATATCGCTAAAAAATATTTATATTATATTCCTCCCATAAAAAATAAGTATCTATCAATATTCAATAATTATCTAACATCTATTATCTGAAAAAGGATCATTTTGAGAGAGAGAGAGAAGTCATTTTAATAAAAATGTTTTAAAATAATATATTTCATGTAATTTTTTTAAAAAAAGTATACTTTAATAAATGGTTTTCAAATCAATTTATTGTAACAAAGAGCGCTACTGTGTTATGTACCACTAAAACTTAAAATTCATCAGTTTCCAAGTTGTAAATTTCGTGCTGCCATCTAGCGATCACAATATGATATAATTTTGTATGATCTCGGATAAAAAAGATTACCTCTCTAATGTATGTTTGTAAGAGTAATACACACACACAGATTTTCTACTTAAAACTAACTTTTTGTGTACTTATTTCAAAAAAGAATTTTTTTTAATATTAATGATGTATAATAAGTAATTATAAAGTATTTATTGAACTTAACAAATTTTCCTTTTTTTTAAAAGCAAAAACTTATTTTTAAAATCGATACATACGGAAATTTTATTATTGATTTCAAACTATGGTAATAATTTTCAATACCTTCTGAGAAGCCAAAATATTTCTAACGAAGAAAATCAGTCAGTGCACTTTTGAAAGTTATTAAAAACTATATAAAAAAACAAGACTTACCAAATATAATATCAATTAAAATAATAATAAGTACGAAATAAAAATTAATAATACAAATAAAGTAATTTTGATGGAAAATAGCTTCAGACTGTTCACTGATCAGTGCCACTTTTTCGCTTGGTAAATCAGGTTATTCGATTTTAAAAATTCCAAAATAACAAAGTTATCTTGATTTAGATTGGAATTAATGGAACTTTTCAAATATATTTGATGTATTTTTACAAATTAATTAAAAAGACATATAAGAGAATTTTTTTAAAAAATTGACCATCAAAAATTTTAATATAAAAAGAATGAAATATCGGGTTATTTGGAAAGTAATTTTCTTTTTTCCCGATAGATGATTTAATTGTATTTTTTTCACACCCAACTCTCCACACACTTAACTGGCATAATCATTATATGTTTTGAGATCTGCTATAGCAAGGGCTTGCTTGGGAAGTGAAATTGATTCTATGCATTTTTGGGTAGGCGCCTTTTCAAATATAGAGAATGAAAAAAATAATTTCCGGCATATTTAATTTTTATACTATCGATAAGATAAAATGTGTTCAAGCAAGAAAAAAATCAGCCGATATGTATGGAGATGTACTGACAGTATGTCAGTGCCAAAACTGATTAGTAAAATTTTGATCGGCAAGTTTGATGTTCAAAAAGCACCACGTTCTGGAAGGCCAGTTGAAACTGGTAGACACAAAAAAGGCATTAATAGATGCAAACCGGATAATAACAACTCGTGAGATCACTGAGAGGTTAAATTCATCGAATTCAACTGTTCATGACCACTTCAAAGGCCTGGGTTTAATCTCAAAGCTTGACATATGGGCTGCTTGTGTTCTCAAGGAAAGAGATTTGTGTCATCGCGTTGATGTCAGTGATTTGCTTCACAAACGCGTCAAAAAAAGGATCCATTTTTGAAGCGTATCATCACTCTGGGGTCGAGAAATGAGTTGGCAATAACAATGTCAAATGCAAGAGATCCTGGAGTAAAAAAAGATGAACCAGCTCAAAGCATTTCAAAAGCCAATATTCATACCAAAAAGGTGATACCATCTGTTTGGTGGTATTTCAGAGGAATCCTTTTTGTTTATATAGCTTTGATCCAACAACACAACGATTAGTTCTGAAACGTACTGTCATCAGATGGATAATCTGAAGGATTCACTTAAACAAAAAAGTCCAGAATCGATTAACAGAAAAGGTATGTTCCACCAAAATAATGCAAGACCTATACAAATTTGGTAACTTGCCGAAATTTTCTACAGCTTCAATGGGATATACTGCCTCAACCAACCTATTCTGTAGGTCTGGCACCTTCTGATTATGTCTTTTCCGGTCTTTTACAAAATGTTTTAGACGAAAAAAGCCTACTTCAAATGAGGAAGTCAAAAATCATCTGGGTCAGTTTTTTGTCAGTAAAGAACAAAAATTTTGCAAACGTGAAACCATGCTATGCGTGACGACAAGAAGAAAAAAAAATTGCAAAAGGTATTGAACCAGAAAGGATAAAAAATAATTTAAAATATTTATTGACGATACGTGAGATTTGTCTTTCACTTTCACAAACACACAAAGAAATTTCTTTCAGAACCACCTAACAGAAGTAAAAAAAACGACGAAACTGTATTCAAGATAAAGATAAATATAGTATTTATGCAAAAATTAAGGCTGAAAAGAAGACCAATGTCTTACTTATCTATTAAACTTTTAAAAAAAATAAAGCACCATAGAATACTTTGTCTGGGTATTTTATTAAGTATATATATATATATATATATACATCCTCATGTGAGAATATTTATTACATTTTACCAAACTTCCTTATAGTTACAAGCATAAAAAGCAAACACTAATCTATATATATAAAGGAGAAAAGCGACTCACTCACTGACTGACTGACTGACTGACTGACTGACTGACTGACTGACTGACTGACTGACTGACTAATCACGAAATCTCTGGAACTATTCAACCTACAGACTTGAAATTTGGTAGACATGTTCCTTTGATAGAGTAGACATCAGCTAAGAAAGGATTTTCCGAAATTCGAAACGCAAGGGGCGTTACGGGGGTTAAGGGCTTTAATAATAATTGTTTCCATGTTTAAACTACTTGATGTACAATCTTGAAATTGAGTAAGCGGATTCCTTTCAGAGAGTAGAGATCCGCTACAAAATGAGTTTGCTGAAAATCGACCCCCAAGTGGCGTTGTAGGGGCTTAGGGGCGTTATAGATAATTATTTCCATTTTTAAAATATTTGACGCACTGTCTTTAAATTTGATAAATAGATTCCTTTCGTAGAATAATGATCAGTTACAAAACAGGTTTTGTGAAAACAGATTTCTAAGTGGCGTTGTGGGGGATTAAGGGGCGTAATAGATAAATATATCCGTTTTTAAACTACTTCACCTACCTGCTTGAAAATTGGTAGGTAAGTTTCTTTCCTGGAGTAAATATCCGCTACAAAATGGGTTTTGGGAAAATTGACCCCCAAGGGATGTTGCGGGGGCGGGGGTTTTAAGGGGCGTTATAAATTCCTATTTTTAAGTTATTAGACGTACAGTCTTGAAACTTAGTAAGCAGATTCCTCTCATAGGGTAGAGATACGCTAAAAATGGGTTTCGTGAAAATTGCCCCCAAGTGGCGTTGAGGGGACTTAAGGGGCGTTATAGATAATTATTTCCATTTTTAAACTATTAGACGCACAGTCTTTATATTTGATAAAGAGATTTCTTTCATAGAGTAGAGATCAGCTATAAGAAGGTTTTGTGAAAACAGACCTCTAAGTGGCGTTGCAGGGGAATAAGTGGCGTAAGAGATAAATATTTTCGTTTTTAAACTATTTGACCTACCTGCTTGAAAATTGGTAGGAATGTTTCTTTCATGGAGTAAATATCCGCTACAAAACAGGTTTGGGGGAAATTGACCCCCAAGGGGTGTTGCGGGGGTGGGGGTTAAAGGGCGTTATAAATTCCGATTTTTAAGTTATTAGACGTACAGTCTTGAAACTTAGTAAGCAGATTCCTCTCATAGGGTAGAGATACGCTACAAAATGGGTTTCGTGAAAATTGCCCCCAAGTGGCGTTGCGGGACTTAAGGGGCGTTACAGTTAATTATTTCCCTTTTTAAACTATTACACGCACAGTCTTTATATTTGATAAATAGATTTATTTAATAGAGTCAGCTATAAGAAGGTTTTGTGAAAACAGACTTCTAAGTGGCGTTGCGGGGTATAAGTGGCGTAATAGATAAATATTTTCGTTTTTAAACTACTTGACCTAGCTGCTTGAAAATTGGTAGAAATGTTTCTTTCATGGAGTAAATATCCGCTACAAAACGGGTTTGGAGAAAATTGACCCCCAAGGGGTGTTGCAGGGGGTTAAGGGCAGATATAAATAATTATTTCTATTTTTAAACCATTAGACTCACAGTCTTGAAATTTGGTAAGCAGATTCCTCTCATAGGATAGAAATACACTACAAAATGTGTTTTGTGAAAATCGACCTCTAGGTGGCGTTGCGGGGGTTCAAGGGGCGTTATTGATAATTTTTTTTGCATTTTTAATTAATTGGACGCACAGTCTTCAAATTTTGCTAAGCAGATTCCTTTCATAGAGTGCAATTCCCCTACAAAATGGGTTTTGTGAAAACAGACCCAGAAGTGGCGTTGCGGGGGCTCAAGTGGCGTTATAGAAAATTATCCCCATTTTTAAAGTGTTAGACGTACAGTCTTGAAATTTGATAAGCAGATTCCTTTCGTAAAGTAGAGAACCGCTACAAAATGGGTTTTGCGAATATCAACTACCAAGTTTAATTTCGGGAGTTTAAGAGGCGTAATCGATAATTATTTCCATTTTTAAACTATTTGATCATCCTGCTTGAAAATTGGTAGGCATGTTCCTTTCATGGAATAGAGTTCCTCTAACAAAGAGTGAAACGAAAATTGACCCCTAAGGATGTTTGCGAGGGGTCAAGAGGAGTTACAGAAAAAAATTAATGTTTTTAATTGTTAGACCCATATACTTGAAATTTGTTAAGCATGTTTCTTTTGTTGAATAGAGATCCACTAAGAATGTATTTTAAGCAAATCAAGTTCTTAGGGGGGGTGCAGGGGGTTACTGGGACGTATTGAGAAAAAAAATTACTTTTTTCGAGCTACAAGGACTATAATAATGAAATTTGGTTTGCATTTTTCTTTTGTTGAATTGAAATCCTCTAAGAGCGGTTATTTTGGAAAACGGCTCTCAACGGGATTACGGGGATATTGATAGTAAAACTTCTTTTTTTCTGTTAGATTTAGACTTGAAATTTGGCTTGCATGTTCAATTTACGGAGTAGAGATCCACCGAAAATTGGTTTTGCGGGAATCCACTTGGTTTTTGAGTTACGAAAGAGCAAACATCATTCTATGCTTCAATTTTAGAGATTTTTAGAAAATACAAATTAGATGAGTTTTGCCCTTTTTTTTTGCTACAGTTAAAGGTATAAGTATATTTTTTTCAATACAATCGAATTCTTAATGCTAGGACTTAGATATCAATAATTTATACATATATATAAGCAGTAAAAATTTATAAAACATCATGAAATACCCAGCGAAGCGGGCGGGTAACAGCTAGTTTTATATATAACGATAATTTAAACAAAGTTTGACATATTAATAACTCAGAAATGGTGCTCTGTATTTGAACTAGATTTTTCCTATATTTTCGTTTTAATGTACAATATTAGGCGATAATAAAATTCCTGCCTTACATTGCATTATTAGCTACTTTTTAATGAAAATAGTGTGGCGAACATTATTACTAAGTCCATTTCCTTCAGAGAACCATTGATGACGTCAGAGACGAACACTGATAATAACTGCCTGATTGTAAGGGGAGGGGTACAGCGTTTCCCCGAAATCCATTTCGACTTCGTTCCCAGAAAAAAACCCTCAAGAAGGATATGTGGGGAGACCGATTCTGAGAGGTTCCCGGCTGGAAGCGAGAGAAGAAGTTGGTCTGTAGAATTAAGATGGTGTGTTAGATTTTGATGAAATTAAATTTGTATATATATTTCTCTAGCCTGACTGTATGTTTTCGTATCCAATACGTCACAGTCTAATAATTGGAGGCAACGAACAGAACGATAATTACTTTAAATGTAATATTTGGCTAGAGATATAGTCGATGAATTAAGATTGAGTGGCGTGAGAGCAGGACAGCGGAAAAAATCGCCGCGCTATCTTAAGAGACTAACGTGCCGTCCCGGCAACCAAGAAATGCCTTTCGAATAAAAAGGATATAGACCAACCTGGTCTTGAAAAAATTGCCGCCCTGGAAACTAAGAAATTCCTATTGCATTAAAAGGAAATAGACCACCCTGGTCTTTGAAAGAGCGCCGCCCTGGTAATCAAGAAATCCTGTCGCATTAAAAGGATAAGTGAGTGAGAGAATATTATCGTCGCACTGATTAGCAACACGAGGGCTTTTGGCGACGGTCCGTGTAATTTTGAACCATGGTCAAGTGACGCGGACGACACCTGAGCTGGCAACCCCTCTCCTAACTACCACACCACACCAACGGGAGGACGTTGGAGCTCTCGACAGATTTAACATGCATCCTTCCCCTACTCGGTGGGTCTTTAGTGGTACTAGGATCGAACTCATGAGACGCTAGCCATGATCCGATGCCTAGACCACTCGTCCACCGCGGCCGCATTAAAAGGATATAGACCACCCTGATCGTGGAAAAAGCGCCGCCCTGTGAATTAAAAATTTCGGCTATAGTAAGAGGATATGGATCACCCTGGTCTTAAAAAAAGCGTCGCCCCGTCATCCAAGAATTCCTACTGATAGGGGAAAAAATATTGAAGACCAAACTGGTCTAACAGAAGTTAAAAGGAAAAGAATTTTGTGTGGAAGTGTCCTTTTCTTGCAGCCCGTAAAGAAATCCCGACTAAGTGTGTTGATCTACAAAAATATAATGTAAATGAATTTTGTGTACTAGTTTTACAAACCGCTTGTCAAAATTACGATGCGTTTAATTATAATTGAAAAAATGCATTTCAATCATAAAAACCTCTAAACTAATTTTGGGTACGAAAAAATATAAATAATATTTAAAACTCTAACTTTAAGCAATAGATGGCACCACGAGCGTGTTAGCTGCATAATAGATAGTTGTTAGGCCGCTAGTTATACAAACCGCTTATCAAAATTACAATGCATTTAATTATAATTGAAAAAATGCATTTCAATCATAAAAACCTGTAAATTAATTTTGGGTACGAAAAAATATATATATAATATTTAACACTAAAAATAATTTGTCAGCTAGGAGGATCTTTACGTTTGTCTATTTCTTTTAACATGAGAGAGAAAGCAGGGAAACATTTCTTCAAATATCCTTCAGGGGAATATCATGCAGGGAAAAAGCCTTATGTTTTTGAATATCGAGCCAAAATTAACGATATAATCACGCACACATGGACTTACTCCGAGCTTTTTCCAAACAACTCTTAAATCAAAAAAGAAACATTTGTTTGTATTTATTAAGACTGATTTGAAATCAATACAAGCAACTGATATTAAAATATTTCTAACAGTATAATTTCAAGTACCAGAATGTTGTTTTAAAGACATCTAAAACCATAAAAACAAAACGCACCGATACTTTTTACGCTTAAATCATTACAACTGTATCTTTCATATATACCATTGGCCTTCAAACTTTTTTGCTGCACGGAGCATTGGTATTGCCTATATAGTGCAGCGCTAAAAAGTGGTACCAGCTCCTGGGAATGTATTAGGTGTGCATAGGTTTTAAATACCAATTTGCAGCCCCATTGAAGAAAAAAATATTTTTTCTACATAGAGAGAAAGAGAACTTTCGTTTCAGAAAAAGAAAAAAAAATGCAGGGAAGAAACCTCATGTTTGTGAATTTCCAAGTAAATCTAACAGAAAACCACGAACATAAGGCTTTATCCAAGCATAACACAACTCTTCGTCAAACTGCTGTGTTCATGTCGCGACTCGAACTGGCCATCCTCGGGTCTGCAGTGACAGTGCCTTAGACGATTTGGCCACTCTGATCCCCGTCTAGAGGGCTTTTGTTTGTCTTTTGTTGGTTGGGACACACACGTGAAAGAAGGGGTACCAGAAAAACCTCCTCTTCCAAGAGGGAAGGGGTAGGCAGCTGATTACCTTTGCTTGTCATTAGTGGTAAATGATGGGCGCTGTATAAATGCAACAAAAATTAGTCTTTCAATTTCACTCGAAAAACACATTCCATTTAGTTATAGTATGAAATGTTTAAATATTGAAAATAAAATTATTTTTAACAGGTTTTATTCAAACTACTAGAAAAACACTTTTAAAAAAATTATAAAAACTGAAACTGCTTACCCTTTCATAACCTGTTGTCTCATGAATGAGAAGAAAGTCTTTAATACCTTCCATTTATAGTTTTCAAACTAGTAGCCGAACACATTTTTTTCCCTTGAACTATTTTTTAAAAACGTTGTTTCCACGAGCAAATAATAACGTCGCTGACCAAAATGTAAGCACACTTTGTTCCTTGACCTACTTTCATTGTACAAGAAGTAATTTAAATGTTGTGATTAAAATTTTCCTCCAGGTTTAGTGTCTTAAATTTAAAGGTTGTGACGGGTCTATCCACATCAATCTTCTATTTACTCTCTTGGGTAACTTTGGGGTAGCAATTATTCTATTTCACAGCCTCCTCGGGAAAAACACGAGATAGTGATATGCTAATGAATTCGACTATATAAAGTCTAGATTTAGTAAGAAAGTAAAAGGAGAGGGAATTGCCAAACTTGTTGTGAGTATAACATACGGATCTCTCCCGCGAGTTTAGCACGTATTAGATAGTAATTGAGATTGTTAATCTTTGAAATAATCAAATTGATTATAGTTAGTATCGAACTGAAGTTAGTAAGAGTTCGTCTCCTTTGTCAATTCTGATAGTTGAGATTATTTAGTGGGAATATTAGATTTAAAGGTTAGAATTGAATATTAGAGTTGTGTATCAGGATTAATCTAG
The DNA here is from genome assembly GCA_019973975.1 of Trichonephila clavata. Classification (NCBI taxonomy): domain Eukaryota; kingdom Metazoa; phylum Arthropoda; class Arachnida; order Araneae; family Nephilidae; genus Trichonephila; species Trichonephila clavata. Next base: position 42,017 of record BMAO01032126.1, read on the forward strand.
GGAATTGAATAATCACTCCAGGGTTTCTACTTATAGTGTAACTTGTTAATTGTATTTGTGTGTTGTTAACAAATATTTGCAATTGTGATGCCGTGTGGTGTTGAGTATGATGTTGTTGAGGTTTCATCCAACAGACGTGTTCTTGAGGGCAGCACTTTTATTTACAGTAAACACATAAAAAGAAATATTAAACGCAAATTGTAACTACCCACGCGGGAAATTTCTCTATTCTGGCCACCCCCCTAACGCGCCGGTGCTGAGAAGCTATCTATTTCAAAAACAAACACATTCTTACGGTAGGGGGACACAGTGCGCCTCCTGGTGAGGGGAGGAGACACTACACCCCCACACAAGATTGAAGTGTCACACATGATACTCAATCTGATACTAAAATAAATGAGCATAAAATAAATTACATTAATATCATACACTAAGATATAAGTAACTAGCATTATCTCACTCATAAAGAAAAATATAAAAAGATAAGTATACATAACTAAATTAAGAATAGCATTTTGATATCCATAATTATACCATAATAATCAAGAAAATTAAAATTCAAGAAATACACAAAATAAACAATAGTTAGTTAAAAAATATTTGAAATCAAATTATAAAAAACATTAGCATTTTTTTAAAAAAAATGTAAATAGATACACAAATAATATAACAAAATATATAAATGAGATAAAGAAAATATTGTTCACTAAATCTAAAAATGTTCCTTTTAAAATTGAAAGGCACACATGTTACACTAATCGTGAGAGTGTATCAGCATGAGGCATTTTCACACCAGGACAATGTTTGATTGTCACATTGAACTTTTGTAGAGCAAAAGCCCATCTTTGTAGCCTCGCATTGTGGTGCACTCTTTGTCAAGTAAGGTAAAGGGTTATTCAATTTTAGTCCCAAATACCCATACTTCGAACTTTTTAAAGCTCCACACAATAGCAAATGCTTCTCGTTCAATAGTTGACCATCACTGTTGAGTCTTGCATAATTTTTGACTTGCATAAGCAATTGGGTAACTTTTATCACCACATATTTGTGACAGGCAAGCAGCTATGCCAATTTGTGATTCATCTGAATGAATGGTATACGGTTTATCAGGCACTGGAGAGTATAGAGAAGGTGCTTCCGCTAAAGCCTTTTTCAGAAGATGAAATGAAAAGTCATGTTTCTCAGTCCATTGGATTGAATCAGGTACTCTCTTTTTGGTGAGTTCGGTCAATGGATACACAAGTTCAGAATATCTGGGTATATACTCACGATAGTAATTGCACAGTCCAAGCACACTACGGAGCTCCTTCTTCGTTTTAGGCACTGGTAAATTGTTGATAACTGCAGTCTTTTCAGGATCTGGTTCGTGCTTACCAGAACCGATGATATGTCCCAAATATTTTATTTGAGTTTTTCCAAAGGCACACTTTTTAAGGTTCACAGTGAAATTTAACTGTGAAAGTTTCGCTAAAATAGTATCCAAATGAAGAAGATGTTCTTCCAAATTTTTAGAAAAGATTGCGATGTCATCGATGTAAGCACGTGAAAATTCTCTATAACACGATAAGGCTGTGTTGATTTCATTCTGACATGTAGACGAGGCATTTTTCAAACCAAAACACATCACCTTGAAGCGGTATTGTTTACGATGAGTCCTGAAAGATGTAAGATTTTTGCCGTCTTCCGCCATGGGTATAGCCCAGTACCCTTTCAAGAGATCTAATATTGTGATGATATTGGCTCTTCCAATAGTATGTATGAGCTCCACAGCATCTTCCATTGGAAAATCATCAGACAAACTCTCAGAGTTAAGAGCTCTGAAGTCAACGCAGAGTCGCAGGGTACCATCTTTCTTGTTAACGCAAACAATTGGATAGGCTATTTCTGCATCAGATTCTTCAATTAAATCAAGTCGTAAGAGCTCCTCTATCTGCTCATCAAATTTAATCTTCAAGGACTCTAGGATGCGATATAAGAATGGCTTCTTCCGCTCAATGTTAGGCTTTAAGCGAATTCGATGAGCTCCTACTTTGGCTATTTTCACATCACTTGTGAATAGTGTACGGTGCTTTAGAAGAATTGCTAGCACTTGTTGTCTCTCAGTCTCCTTCAAATGATTCAGATCGGTTTCATGTAGAACTCTTTCAGATGTGGATCTCGATAAATTAGGAGTGGGGTGGATTTCTCCGAATTCGTGGTCATCTTCGAAAATATCTCCACTTGCAAGTGCACGAGGATGATATTTTCTGATCTTATTCACCAGTCCATCTAGCATAGATCTTATTACTAGAATCTGGTATCAGCAAAACAATTTGTTCTCCGATGCTAAAATTCTTTACGGATGACCTCTTGTTGAAGTAATCTCCATAACTTTTTGTTTCTGAGCAGCAGTTAAAGATGCACTCTCAGCAGCTTTTTCCATCTTGATCTTCATTTCCTGACGGTAATCAGCAGCTGACTGGGAAATGTTCGTCGGAAGATGTATTTCACCTGCCCTGGATGATTTAAGAATAGCCAACGGCTCTCGAGCTTCTCTGCCATAAAGTAACCTAAATGTTGATACACCAGTGGTGGTGTTTAGTACTTCACGGTATGCAAGCAATAGAAAAGGTAATTGTCGATCCCAGTTTCTTGGATCTTCACGAATAACCTGATGAAGCATATCCTTCAACACCCTATTCCATCTTTCAACTAGTCCGTTGCTGGCCGGATAGCCAGGACAGGAAAACCTAGGACTAGATCCAATCCTTTTCGTAAATTCTTGGGTTAGAGTCGACTTGAAATTTGTGCCTTGATCACTGGCAATTATTCTCGGAATTCCAGTCCTCGAGAATATTTGCAATAGAGAGTCACATGCGGTTTTGGCTGTAAGTGATCTAAGTGGTACTGCCTCAGGCCAACGTGTGTGTTGATCCATCATACAAAGGACATATTTGTGCCCTCTACCCGATGGTGGTTGAATATGTCCGATCACATCAATGTTTACTATCTCAAAGGGAAGATCCGGACGGACAATAGGTGTAATGGGAGCTCTATCTCCAATTTTCTCAGATTTCCGAAGCTGGCACCCTTTGCATGTCTGGACAAATTCAGCAATTTCCCTAGACATATTTGGCCAAAAGAAATTATATTTTATCCTCTCTTTTGTTTTCTTTACCCCCATATGACCTCCAAAAACTGACTCACGTGCTAGTTTCATCACTTTTTCTATTCTGCAACGCGGTAAAACTAATTGCATTACGGGTTCATTTAGAATTTTATCCCTGTGATAAATTAATTCCTCAACTAATAAAAAATTTCCTTTATTTAATTTTAACTCTGCACGAACCATTTTAAGAGAATCACAATTATTCTGTTCATCTTTCATTTTACTGTAATCTGAATTCAAATTTAAATTATCTGAGTCGCTCTCAACATAAAATATTTCGTTGACGGATTCTGCGTCATTTTCATCATTTGAAAATGGAGTAAAACTATCAACCGATTCGGTAAAAATATCATTTTCATTTGTTTCATTATTTATGGAACATAAAGCCTCATAAAAAGAAGGAGGTATTAAAGCCTCAGCATTTAATTTATCCGTGATCGCTACCAAGCAATCCATTGGATGATTCAAAGAATTATTGTCAAGAGTAATAGAGGTTTTAATTAGTTCTGCTTCTACATTCTCTCCAAATGCAGAGCTTAAAGTAATCTTTCCGAATTCATCATTAGAATTACCTGGAAAAATATTAGAATTACATATAAAAATTTGAGTTCCGCTAACCAAAGCACAATTTATTGCTTTCCCGTTAATATAAATAATAACATATTTTAAAGGTTCAAGGTCAACTTTCGTTTGTATATATTGTACTTGAGAAGTCTCTTTTTTCTCATTTTTTAATTTAGAACATTTTTTATTACAGTCTCGAGCTAAATGATTCTCACCGCAAATGTAACATTCTATTTTTTTATTTACTTTACTTTGTTTTGAGTTATTAATTTTATTTTCTTTCGAATTAAGATTTGTTTCGTCTCGTCTCGAGTCAGGAGGGATATATTTAAAATCATTTCACAAGCCATTTTGATTATGACATGCTTTATGTGAAAACTTGGAAAAAGTTCTTCCTTTACAAGCATAAAACATGTCACACTCTTTTCCCATTTGAATTGGTTTAAACCAACTTTGCTCCTGTTTGATATTTATATGAACGGCAGTTTCACATGATCTAGCTTTTGATATAATTTATCGCTAACAATTAACTCTTTTAAAGAATTAAAATCATTGACATTTTTCAAATGACAGTATTGATACCAATTGGTTAATAAACGAGATGCAAACTGAACATACGTTTCATTTTGCATTCGTTTCGCTTTTTGAAAATTTTGCAAGCAAAATAAAGGTGTTGGCTCAAATTCTCTTAGAACTAAACTTTTTAATTTATCATAATCGCCTATTTCTTCGTCTTTTACATAAACTAAAATATTTTCGGCTTTTTCACCTAGCAAATTTAAAAGAATCTCTCCCTTAAATTCATCCGGCACATTTTTGGTTTTAAAAGAACGCTCTAAAGAAGAGAAAAATAAATTCCATCCCTCTTGTTTTTTAGGAATCGGAAGAGTTAATGTGCGTACACTTTGAATGAAATTTTCTATCGAAGTTTGATTTGTTTCGGGATTTATTCGCTGCAAATCATTGCTATCCCTTTGACTATCCAATTTAGCCCTTTCTAAATTTATTTTACCGAGTTCTATTTCTAATTTAATTTGTTCGAGTTTCATTTTTACAAACTCATGTTTCGATTGTTCCGTTAAACGCTTTTGTTTTCTTTCGACTTTCTATCCGCGATAATCGAATCCAAATAGTCATCGATAAACACTTTATCGGTTTTGTATTTGTCGCTATTTAAAATTAAATTTTTTAAATCCAATACCTTCATTTCTGGATTTATTATCTCGCCCATTTCATCAGCAATTAATATTAATTCTTCCTTTCTCGCTCCGCGAAACATAATTGAAAGGAATTATATTAAATGAATTTTTACCCCAAAATTTAGTAAATAACAGTTGCTGAACTCGCTCAAACAAAGCAAAAGGATTGCCTACCTCGTAGTTCCTTTTGATGTCTTGCTTCACTCAGGTTTCAATCCTGTCGTTAATGTGACAGTGTGATGTCGTGTGGTGTTGGGTATGATGTTGTTGAGGTTTCATCAAACAGACGTGTTCTTGAGGACAGCACTTTTATTTACAGTAAACACATAAAAAAGAAATATTAAACGCAAATTGTAACTACCCACGCGGGAAAATTCTCTATTCTGGCCACCGCCCTAACGCACCGGTGCCGAGAAGCTATCTATTTCAAAAACAAACAACACATTCTTCTTCTTCTGTTTAGTTTTTTATATAAAATATTGGATTTATTTTCAAGTAAAAAAGTGTAAACATTGAGGGGGCGTGGCATTTAAACAGCTGGTCAGAGCTGTCAAAATATTTAAAATACATTTTACTACATTTAAAATAATCAGATCGTTTCAAAACTTCGCACAGTTGTGCCAGAGGTATCAAACTACATTTTAAAGTAAAAATTGAAAAATCGATATTTTCATCGATTTTCGGCTTTTGAAAGGTGCCAAGTCCCCTTAAAATGGTTCCTTGCTGTTGGTTATCCATTGATGTAGAAAGGCCCTCACCCTCGCCGCACAATTAGTTCGAAATTCCTCTCCTTTTCTCAGCCATCAGATGCCTAGAGAAGACACCTAGACAAGCAAGATTAGAAGGGCTGGCTGGGAGGGAACAGGAACAAGGTATGGGAGGGGTATCCTTATACAATTCAGGAACTTCACAGGTCTCAAATGTCCACTTCTAAACCTCGCCAAGGCTAATTGAACGGCTCTAGGACCACTGCAGGGCAAAGATAGTCTTGGGTGACTAGTAGAATGCCCGTTATGATCTGGAGGGTAGTGCCACGTAGAGAATAATTTACTTTTGTGGAGGGAGAGAATTTCCAAATGGGGTTAGACCTGCAGAGTTTACGATCGGAATATCAAATCCATTTCTTGCAAGTGTATCTATCTACAGTCTCGTTACTGTACACCCCGACGTGCGAAGAGATCCACTGGATCAGTGTTTCTTAAACTTTCGAAACCCCCCCCCCCCGTTGATGTATCAGCTTTCTAATTTTTATATTTTACTTGAAAAAATTTATATCATTTTTGCTTTGTTTTTAAAATTTATGAAATAATAATAAAAAATAATAAGACTAACGTGTTTAAATATTGTAATTTTAAAGCTTTTCAGTTGGAAAGTCAAATTTCGAATACGATAAAGAGTATTTCACATATAATTTGTAGCACTTTATAAGAGTGTAACAGAACCTCATAAAGGGGCACCGAATTTCAACTTGAACAAGGGCGCCTAATACCCACGCGGCGGCCCTGGTTACACCCGATCCTCCCATTAAAATCATTTGTTTATTTTTTAGATATTTTATTTAAGTTTTATTTATTAATTAACTTTTAATTTAATTAATTCACAGTGATTTTTAAGTTTTAAACACTATACTTCATTACAGATAGAAATTTAATTCTTTTAAAGTAGGGGTAGTAGTACCAGCTGTCAAAAAGATAGTTAAGTTGATAAATTTGCAAAAACTCAATATCAATTAAGCAGGGGTCTATCCCAAACATTGCCCCCTGAAAAACATGACAAGAGGTCTATGAGACAAAAAAGCTTGGGAACATATGTTTTGAAGAGTCCAGCAAAAAACAAATGATTTATCACATATATAGTGAAAATCACTTAACACGAAACTGAAGGGAACTGAAATATTTTTTTGAAGAATTTCGTTTAAAGAGATATTGCAAAATAAATAAAACATATCAACAAAATTAAGTTTATTAGAGCTTATTTTATCTACATAGAATGTATATGCATGTATTTCATAAAAACCAGTGAAACAAAAACATTCACAAGAACTAAATTAAATTTAATACAAAACTTTTAAGTTTTTTGAAAAACAAAACATGTATTGAATTTTTGGAAAAATAATCTAATATTTTTCTTTGCATTGGCTTTTTTATCATCAAACTGTCAACAAAGTGTTCGATGTCGTTCATTTTGTTATTCATTTCACCATTGGGATGCGTGTGTGTGCCTTAAAACTGCGCACACTTTGTATTGTGTTAAGATAAAAGCACTGCAAATTTCTAATTCTTTAGTGAAGTAACAAATATGAAAAAAAAAATGTTTGTAAAAAGTCACGCAATTAAAATATGATACTATTTTGTATTTTCAAATCAGGCCATATATTCAAGGGAAATCTACAACTTTTCATGATACTTATTTTCTAATGTCTTAAATTTAATCATTTGCATTTTTTTTTCAACTATCTCTTTTATAAACTAGGAAATTGCATTTCATGAAAGGTTTCTGTAATATACTCCTACGTATAAAATGCTGCATTTTGAGGAATAATTCTATATGTTTAATTAGAACATTAATTTTTATTTTATATTAAAATATTTTTTGTATCTTTTATTGTTTTTTAAAGAGCCGCCACTGAGTTGTGATTTGAATTTTGATTTTAGCAAAGGTCTATTATGTGAAACTCTGCAAGTGCTAATTATAACGTGAAACGGGTGGTATTCTGTACAAGTTAGGATAATACCAGTTAGCGACCCAGTTTATGTGCCACAGTGGTATTCAAGCTTTTTAAACTCACGTAATCCTTAGAACTATAAGGTATTTTCAGGGAGCTCTATTCCACACACACACAAATACTATAAAGAATGCAATTAAAAAAATAATATTTTGAAGTAGATCAACATGTTACTTCATGTAAAGACAATTTTTAAAAAAAGTACTGTATTTTTCATCAAATATTTTACTGTGATTTTTTAATATAATTTATACTCACTAATTATATAAATTTGTGATCTAAGTAACACTTACTCATGTGTTATATTCAGTAACTAGAATATGTGCTTGTTATACAAACTGTTAAAGTCTAGATCTATTGAAATCATCTGCAATCGCATTTCATATTCTCAGTGTTTCATTTTTTTTCTTATATTTTGTTCTTCTTTTCTCGCAGATACATTCAGAAATGTTTTTCCATTTAAATTCATAGTTCTGAAGGGCATTAAAATGTTTACACTGCGAAACAAATCCGGCGTATTTTGCATGAATTTGCAACCTTAAATTTAGGAGCTGTTCTTGCGCAACCTTAGATTTTAATGTCGAATCTTATGATCTATCGAAAAAAGTTGCTTCTTCTCTTTCATTATAGGTATTATTTCCGCAAACGGAAAAAGGTGCATTTTCCATTAGAAAACTATTTAGCTTTGCAAACCATTGTTCTAACGAGTATAAAATTTTTCATTGAACCCCGGAATAGTAAACAATAGAATATAATGTTAATAAATTCCAACTAATTATGTTAATCACTAGATAAGGGTTTTTTGAAGGGAAGAGAGAGAGAGATTTGACTTTCTTCTTAAATCCTAAAAATGATTTTACTTTTTAAAAGGACAGAAATACAGAATTGAATGTGTTATGCTATATTTAATACCATAGATGATGTTCTGCAATAAAAAAATTTACCAATAAAATTAATTTTTTAAAAAATAATATTCTTATTTTAAGTTTTTAAATTAACCAAATGCAATTAATCATATTTTTATTGGCTCTGGTCTATAACCAAATCTAAATCTAATGCTAGGATTTTTTGAAGATTGGCTATGATCTCTGAAAAAGTCTAAATCGTATTGATTAAAACGTATCTTTTTGTTTTATAAAGAAAAAAGTGGGATTTCTTAAACATTCTTTTTTCACATTCAAAATTTCACTGTTAGTATAATTTTCAGCATTTAGTATTAAAATATTTTTAAAATCCAATTCTGAGTTTTTGATATTTGTATAATATTTTTAAATATGCAATAACTTTTTTTAGAAAATTGTGGGTTGTGGAACATATAAATTTAAATATCTTTCCATAGCAAGTACGCAAATTTTGTTTTTTAATTTTTACGTCGATGCTGGAAAGATGGTTGTTTGTCGGAAGGCGAATGCGTACAGTGAAGGGATGGAACGGTCAGATCCTTATCAGAGAAGGAAAAGGGCTCCGGCGAGCAGCTTTTGCTTGAACAATAGAGAAGGGTAGTTTTATCTTAGGGGTCAAATTCTGCATAATACGACACAGTACCCGTTTGAGATGTTGGGACGTTTCTTCTGCCAAAGGAGAAGGAAAGTGTATATAGAGACAGCTAATTGTTTAACCCCTTCCCAACGGCTTTTCATAGTATTTTTAGCATTGACCACAATCACAATCCTTATCTGACAGAATGTAGCTGGATTTATAGTTTGTAAAAGGCCTTACTCTTCGAAAGAAAGACAGGCAAAAATGTGAAAATATAAAACAGTAGGGTGCGGGAATGGCAAGGTCAAAACCAATGGTCAAAAATGTGTCTAAAATAGATTGCCGCCAGCGATCTTCCCAACTCCTTAAAAATTAAGACATGGCAGTTTTAGGTCATCGATTGTGCAGGACAGAAAGACAAGCAAAACTTTTCTTTTTTTTACTCGTGTGGAAGGGGATATTTACCATACACGGAATTACTTTCTTCCTTTGTAACAACTATCACAATTCAAATACCAGAATATTGAATAAACTTAAAGCATAATCAGAGGCGGATTAAGCGGCTGGCGGCCGCCAGGGGCCCCGAGCACCAGCAGGGGCCCCACGCTGATAGACTTCAGTTATAAGTTCAACGTGCAACAAAAAATCTTGTACTGATATTGCAAACCCAATGATTACTCACATTTGAATCGTATAACAATTAGTGTTTCCCTCATATATTACATGTAATTGCGGTTGAAATCTGTTTTTTTTAATGTTTTCCTGAACTTTGGTCTTTAATATATGTTTTCGATTCCAAGTTTTTAAAAATTTGATACCAGATTTCTTATATTACAATATTGATCCCAGATCTCAGACTATAAACAATTACCAATGTTTAGTTCTTTCGAAAGAATTTAGTATTTGAAGGTTCGTGATTTATTGTTATCTGGATTTTTGTGTTTATATTTTGAGAATATGGGGAAAGAGATCGAAGCAGTGTCGGATTAAACGACATGGAGGCCCCTAAGCAGTCGAGTTCTCGGGGCCCTTTAGCCTGTTTTTGGAGCACTAACAGAAAACAGAACATGCTTTTGTGGGCCCCTAAAAAGCACGCAGCCCATAGGCAATTGCCTACTTCGCCTAATGAGTAATCCGGCACTGGATCGAAGTATTTTTTAAATTTAGTATCAGTTTTATTTTAGTCAGTATGATAGAAAAAGCGAAATATTTAAGAGAGGTTGAAATTTCTCTAAATTGATTAATGAATCAAATAGTGAAATAGATGAAAGTTATTTTTTGGAAAAAACTGTAGAGGATCTTTGGCTATTGAAATAATTGATCACAGGAATATTTGCATACTTTCATAAGGTATGAATTTTGCTGGCATTTTTTACCATTCGTCAACTTAAATTTGATTAACTTTTAAAGTTAAAATTTCAGGTAATGTTTAATCTTTAATTTTTTTAATGTTTTGGTTTCATAGGATCATTTTTACACCATTTGCTTTCATATGTTTGATTTTTGAGGAAAACGTGTGTTTCTAGTTTGATAATGTTTTCCTTTTAGTATTTCTACATTTAAATTTTTGTAATATAGAGAAAGGGAACTATGTACAGGGCCAGCCATGTTGGTGGTGTGGCGGATGCTGTGCACAGGGACCCCAGAATGATCAAAAACTAAAATGTACTCTTGCATATGAAAACATGACAATATTTCTATCGTAAGAAATGTGAATTTTGTCGTAAACATTAATATTGTAGATCTCTGAAATTCAACAATCTGCAAACTAATTCTTGAAATCATGCAGACTTTAACGTTTCGCACTACCACAGATGAAGCATATAATGAGAAAGGATTTTAAATTCTGAGAAACATTCCTGAACAACATTTCTTCTTATCAGGGGCGTAGCTAAAACCGTATCAATGATACGGGCTCCCCTAGCACCCCTAGAGGCCCTGGACGTGTGTAAGCAAAAAGTCGTAAAATGTTATCAATGGTCATATTAAGAGTTCATTTTTACGTTTATAAAATAGTATGTCACTGGCATAAAACGATACAAGTTTTCCGTGTGAATTCTGAATCTCAGGAAACGCAATAAGAAAAGTTTAAAAGCTGGTAAAATTACTCAAACTAAAGAGAAGACAAGGAGTGGTGTGATCTTTGAATGTAGGAAAAACTTTCATTCATAGTAGATAGTAGATCGACAGAAAAATAATTTGAAGTGAAATACAGATAACACTTATTAGGATGGAAAAAATCCATTCAGAATGTTATTTGCCTGTAAATGACAATAACCCCTTCGTCTATTGATTGATTGACTGTAATAAACGTCGCACTAAGAAGCTACTGGAAAGCTGGGCCCTTAGTCGGAATTTTTTTCATAGATGGTCCAGTGAAATAAAGTATTATATTATATTTATCCCGGTTCTCTTTTATTTCTGTAACAACTAAGAGACTGGATATGCATTCGTGGTGAGCAAGGGCTGGATAACTGCTTCCCGTTCCGAGAAAAGGACTATAAGCACCTGAAGTCTTCTGTCACCCTCCAAGTCTACAGTTAATTATTTTTCAATTAGTATCAATGAATTCTCAACGTTGGTCCTCTGGGTGGGAGGGGTGAGCGTGTTAAAGAAGAATTTCGGCACATTGGACAAAAGCACGATCAAGATTTATGACAGGCTTAAGGAGGAATGAAAAGAATGGGACCCTTTTCGAAAGAAAGGGGAAATGAAAAGAAAGGGGAAAAGACCCTTTTTCGAAGTAAACTGAGGAAATTTTGCGTCAATTTGACTTCCGAACTAATTTCTTTTAGCTTTCTGTGCTTATACAGACAAATCGGAGAACCGTGTTTAAACAACAAAATAAGGTAACTATATTTTCATTTTCAAATTCTCTTTTAGAATTTTAAGATTTAATGCGAAGGTATTTTAATCAGTGCGTAAGATAAAGTGAAAAAAATATTTTGTCGCATTTGTGTCATTACTATTTTATTTATTTATTTATTTTTCGATTTACATACATAAATATAAATAACTGCCATCAGTTTCTTGGAATATTTTTATGATTATTAACATATTTAAATGTGTTTTCGTAGCTTGAATCTTAAAACATTTTCGATTGGCATTGCTATTCAAATGAAAAAATATTATTTGCCTCTCTTATAAAAATAATTTCTTGAGTCAGTTATAAAAAGCGATAATAGTTCATTTAAAATACAAACATTAATGAGATTTTGAGTAAATTCATTAATTAGTTAACATACTTAAAAGAATCCTAACAATAACTCGAAATTGAAAAAAAAACGTTATTATATTTATTGTGTTGATTTTTTGTTTGTAATCCCAACGTATTACGATAATTTTGTTAATAACATATGAGCCAATCTATAATTTCTAAATATTTCATTAAAATTGTTTCAAATTGTTAAAAGAATTTTCAAAGAAAGAAAGTATATTAAGTTTACTTAAAAATACACTTTTTTTTCTTTTTATTGAGGTAACGTGAAATAAACACATAATTTTTCTAATATACTTTAAAACTGCTAAGAGAACCATTATTTTGTAAGATTAAATTAGAAAAGCACAAATTCTTTTTGTCTTTTTTGTATTTATTGTCATTTTAAGAGTGATTTGCTCGAGATACCTTTTTGATTAAGATCTTTTGTCCAGACAACTTGAAAGGATATTCAGTGCAATCTAATAATTAAAATATGTGTATAACTAATTATAAAAATACATAAAAATCGTATAATTACTTTATAGTGTATAATTTCTTTAAAATATTGTATAACATTCTGTATGCTTCTAATAAAGTTAATCAAAATTCTCATCTATAAATATATTTAAAATCTTTAAAAAAGGCAACAATGCCAATACTATAGCAGAAATTTCTTAAAAAATGCATTTAATGAAATGTTTATTTTTACAGAACAATAATAAATGTTGAAAAATATAGGTACTATATATATAGGTAATTGCTCCTAGTTTAAAACTATTTAAAGTGGTAGCAAAATGTATTACAGAAATAAAAATATGATAAACACAATTTATAAAGTAGATAAGAGAGAGAGAGAGAGAGAGAGTGATTTCAAACAAAATAGAAATGTGAAAAGTTATTCAATATGTAGTAAGATTGCTTAATTTTGAGAAATGGAACTTTGAATGTAATTAAGATATAAATTTAGTTGAAAAAATGTAGATTTCTTTTGTGATATTGTGGCGTTTGTGTGTGTCAAACAGTTTTAGTTATCTCAGAAATTTCAAATTATTTTGGAAATGTTTTATTGTTCTGTTTCGTCACAAAGTATTAAGATTTTTGAAAAAACAAACAAGTATAGTGATAATACTAAACTAGAATGTGTAAAAAATATTTGTATTCAGTTAATGTTTTATTAACTTATATTTAGAAACTTTAAAAGGAAACTTTACAAATCAAGAGTATTATAATTGTTTTTTCAGTTTTTAAAAGAAAACCTTAGAATTTTTGAATGCTTACTTTTGGTTGAGACATTTTAATAATTTTAATTATAAGTAATCCGGAAGCTAAGCTACGTTTTGTTCTAGAAATTAAACTATGATTTCTGTAAAGAATAAAAGAATTAAACAAAATATGTGTGTATTAAATCGGAAATTTCATACTTCTATCAGAAAATTTGAAAAAAGATGAAATTTAATTTTATGAGAGATTGGGGGGGGGGGGAATTTAAGGCTCTTTAGAAATTTGGATATTAAAAATTGCAGAGGGGGGCAATAATTTGATAATGCGTCTAATATGTCGGGCGGTACTCAGATCTACAGGCAGGTATTAAAGAACACAGTTCAAGTGCAGTTTATATTCCTTGTGCCAGTCGTTCTTTAAATTTAGTAGGACATTTACAGCAGAAATTGTAGCGATGCAATTAAATATGTTTTATGCTTGTACACACACACACACACACACACACACACACACACACAGAAATTATTCTATTTTTTCCTGTGTCAACCCATCGCTGGCGAATTTTAAATAAAAATCTAGCAAGGAGTAAACATGCAATATCTGTGAAAAAAGTTTCAGATACACGATAGTCAGCAAGAGCAGATGCTGTACGAGCTATAAGACTTGGTTATACACACATAAAAAAGGCCTTGGCTGAAATCCATGATAGAAATGAGGAGATCACAATACTGGAGGCAACTTCTCTTTTGAAACATGGTAGAATGGTCATTGGGCACATGATCTCTGATGAGGTCTTCATCCCCTATCTTGAATTTGAGGGAGCATTAAAAATTACACTTGCAATGTTTAGTGGAAGGTCGGAAAAAGTATGAAAAGTTTAAAAGTTAAAAATTTAAAAATAAAATTAAAATTAAGAAAGTACATTAGATTGCGACCTGAAATAATAATAATGTAAAGAAAAATTTCTCGAGCTATTTTTGTTTGCGTTGGGGTGTTTGGTAAAAGAGTGGAATACTGACTCGACCGCGGCTAACTCTGTTGCCGGAGGCTACAGTACGGCCAACTTAATCATTGGGTACTTTTGAAACACATGAGAAAGTATGAAACTTCCTAATGACCGTGATTTGGGATACCATATTCCAGAGGGTGAGTTATACTAGCGAAGCATTACAATCAGTTGGGTGTCAGCTATTAAAAGGATCTAATCTACTGAAATCTTTAGAAAATTATATACAAAATTTCAGGAATGAATTTGGAAAAGTAGAACAAGAAGCAACTGCTTTATCAGAACTCTCATTTGAAAAGGAAGTTGGACAAGCTTGCAGGCAGAGAAAGAGAAAAATTATTTTCGGTGAAACTAAAGAAGGTCATGAATTTGAAAATAGGGAAAATTTATTGTTCAAATCATTCTATGTCATATGCGATAGGACAAGTTCAGAACTATCCCGAAGAGCTGGAATATATGAAACTGTTATAGAACACTTTTTTGTAATTTTTGTCGAGAGGTTACCTGAAATTAAGAAAAAAGCTGTACAAAAATCAAAGGATATTTACAAAGACGATATTGAATCGCTTAATTTTGACGATGAATTGGATCAGTTTTTGCTATTTTTAAAAGAAAACAAAGATACTATGAACACTCCAATAGAAATGTATCGAGTTGCAAAGGAAATGGTCTCGACTTTCCCTAATGTCGAGATACTTTTAAAAATATTTTTAACTATACAGATATCAAGCACATCAAGTGAGAGATCTTTTTCGGTTTTAAAGCGCGTTAAAAATTATTTAAGAAGTAGTATGGGAGAAGACAAACTGAACAGCATGGCCATTTTATACATAGAACAAGGTGTTTTGGACCAAATAGATACTGCAAAAATAATCGATGAATTTGCCCAAGAAAAATCAAGATGTAAAGTTGTATAGCAAAATTTTAAACTTTTAAGGTGTTTTTTTTAATTCT